>UXSR01000767.1:0-18659 GCA_900604375.1 Mesocestoides corti
TTAAGGACCCATCCATTTCAGATTATGTTTACGTTTTGCTACAAAAGGTCAACAGTAAATATTAGGCTGTAACTGCATTATTTGCTCCAATCATATGGAATTTAATAATTGTCAATGCGTATGAACGTCACAAATACCCACATAATAATCACTATATGATTTTTGTGTTCATAAATATTCATATACAATTTTGTTTACAGCCGAAAAGTCGAGGTCGAAATAAAGCTCAATAATACTACCAATGAATGCTCGCCATAATTAGTTGACAAATTACATGAAAGACTACTGCGTCACCTGGTAAAATGGTAGGGTTGCCAAAAACTAAAATAGACTGCTCACTTGTCATTCTGCGAAATCCAAAATAACTCAAAAGACAGAATGGAATAAATGCTGTTTTATTGCATTCTGTGACTTTGTCAACGTCAGAGAAATGAGTTCGATGAAAGATTAGTAGCTAAGCGTAAACGTTAGTTGTCTCAAAAGCAGTTGTTGTTTTAATGTACGTCATCTCCTAAAGCCCCTACAAAGTCTGGAATCTGAAAGTATTTCAGGCTAACACACTTGATCTTGCCTGACAACGAAAATAACGTCAGATCCGTCTTGTATTCAGCATCTGTTGGTTCCTAGGGTTGACACCGACATATTCACTGCATTGGGTGTCGAGGAACAACTTTGCTTGCATCCACACAAGGTTCCACAACACTTTAGTGTTTATACACCACCGTTGACTTGTACAACTTTGTCCACATTCGTCATAATTAGGTTAACAGCGTATACGTCCATCAACCAGGTGTGCTGCCTGTAGCGGCTTTTCGACCAGGGCTTGTCCGCAGACATCTGTCGAAGCAGATGTTTCTAAAGGTGAATGCGGACAACTACACAACACAAAAACAAGTTATGGTTACGTCACTCTCATCCCATTGTTGCTTTGCAATTTCCTGTTTCCTGACATACCTAGCAATAATGAACTACAACCTGGCAAGCTGAATGGCCAACAGATGCGGGTACTTAAATGCGAAAGGGATCAGTTAAAAGCTCTCCATGGACCTTCACACATCGAATGTGTAGCAAAAGCACAAATACATTGTCATTTCCATGTGGCCTTAGAAGAAAATGATGGCATTACTTTGTCATTATTTCCATATATCATTGTGCTCAAGCTAGATCTAAACTATGAATATTGGGACCACGTTCACACTAACCGAATTTTATTTACATTATGCAATGAGGTCAGATGTATTCGGGGCTAATACGACATTCAACATAGCCCATGCTTGATGATTTTAATCAAATTAGTTCCGCTTAATGTTAATTTACCAAAGGTCCCATTCGACAAAGTTTTTTGAATATGTTTTGTCTACCGTACCATCGAAAACATTTGAAGTGGCCCACACTTCCTGTAATTATCGCTTTTTATCTATCGTGCGTTTTTTCTGGGTTGTCAACAAGGGTAGATGGTCAGAGGTGGCTTTGATATAAACCCTACCTCCTACCTCCTAATCATCCATCAGCTTGAACTGGAAAACAGTACTGAAGTTCACTAAACCTGCACGATGCGAATATGCTGACAAGGTAAAAACGGTGTCGTTCCAAAATTTAACCTGATCAGGAAAAATCACCTTTGAGCAATAGTTGGCTACCACTAAGTAAATTGCATGACTGCAAGTGTTTACTCGTCGACTGGATGTTGCATCATGAGCCAACCATGAGACAGCTTATTGGACGCACCATAATCCTTCTGCTTAATCGTAATTTGCTTATTCGTAAAATCACATGTCAACATGAGTTAGAATGATATTAGTCTTATCAGGCATTAATAAAGCATTCTTGCTTGTAGTTATTTGATTCCCAATTTAAGATTTTACGCGTCAACTTTCGTTTATTGATTCAAGTAATGGTAGTTATATGTAAGATGAGGTTTTATCTGAGTATACGTTGACCTCTTCTGATCCTCTCCCTCCCCACTAATCACCCCTTGCCAATGCCGTCCGCAAACCCATTTCACGACTTGGCAAGTATTGTGTTAATAATAAAAAGCATTGGCTCCTTGAAGAAAAGTAAGGAAAATAATTTTGTAATAAGTAGAGCAATCTAATGACTAGAATTTGGTGATTAAATTTTTCATGAAAACCGCTGAGGTAAATGTGGAGGAATTCTTGGTTTTTAGTGGTACATTTCATTGATACTAAGGCCATACATTATTAAATTAAGTGTGCACGGATGGAGTACAGTTGTAGTTAGGGCTCGAATTGCCGACCCAGCCATTTAGCTCAATGAGAAGTTCCATAAAGAACAGAGTGGCAGGAGTCGTTGATGATTAACATAGGAATCCACTAATTTTGCGGGCTATTCGCTCTACAGTCCCTAGTTTTATTTAAGGCAGGCCTAGTTTTTAATCACAATTCAAGGAAGTAAAATCCAAAGCTGTAATGTCAGGTTGTAACACGAATGCGAGTAATTTAGGCTCATAGAGCTCATTTCTGTTAAATGATTTAGTCAGTTGCAGCCATTTGGCCTTTTTTTTTCAAAGTTGTCTTGAGGACTTCCGATGACAGCAAGCTAAAGCAGTTTCGAGGGCGTGTTTTTTAGGGCTTCGGTCTTCCAGGTTTCGGAAGAATTTTGCACAAACCTGTTGTTTCAAAAAGGTGCATGAGATCGGCAAATGTGTCACTTTTTTGTGTTTGACAGCATTTATTAAATTATGGTTCATGTCACAATCTTTTGTCTCTTTGGAAAATGACTTTACAATGACGGCATCTGATTCGGTTGCTAGAATTGGAGTCTTCGTCTCCACATCTGATGTTGAAACGTAATTTTCAACGAGAAAATTGGTCAAGTTAACACTGACATGATGTATTCAAATAAACTGCGTTGGCTAACAACAGTTGCACCTAGGCATTCATCGAAATAGCTGGTATCGTATTTAAGAAAAGGTGTGAGTCAACTGTTCCGTTACTTCAGAATCATTCTATTCAGCAGATCTGAACCTGGTACAATTTCATAACTTCATATTCACGAAAATGGTTTTTATAATTTGTTGTGGTTAAGCTGTAATCCTTTAGTTAGAAAAAAATGTTTGGTTCTTATGCCACCCCTCAGAAAGAATGTACGAAGGGAACTATGGGTTTCTGTGGTCGTGGAGCGTTACAAAAAATATGAACAGCTGTCGTTATTTGCCGAAAGAAGCAAAATATCACAGGAAATGGTAACCGTATCTCTAAAATGCCGGATGCAACCAAACAAAAGAGAAGACCGATAGTAGGGCTCCCTGCCATGCCTTAAAAGTGTTTCCGTTAGTGGAATTTACTTCTTCCCTCCGTAAGGTAGGTAAAAGTAAACTGTGTTTTAGCTAAGCTTACAGATTTAGTTGAACAACTTGACAAAGAATAAAATGGTAAAGTAACTCAATAAACTGAACTCAATTCCTGTAAGATACGATATCACGCAAGCAGGGTTTAATATTTTTTTATTCTCTTGGCTACGCGCGTAAAAAATGTGAAATAACGATGCTGAGTTTTAAAGACATCAATCACTTGTCGTAAAGATTGTGTTTTGAAGAAAAACAACTATATGAGCAAAAAATGTGAAGACAGAGATCAGAATTAACAGATTTGTGTCTTGAACAAACATTGTTTTCTAAATGCCACGCAATACACGACCTAATTTGGTGCCATTTCAGGCAATAGTATTATTTTAGATATCACATTTGTAATTATTATGATCCTGTTAAGCCCGTTAATATGTGTTAGTAAAGAATTACTAAAATAATTGCAAAAGGAAAAAGGAGATAATTGTACCTTTATGATCTATAAGGTCATTATTATTGAGCCTAACCATTAGCGAAAAATGAACGAAGATAAACATTTGTTCTGTTTTTCCTCTTTAGAAGCGCAAAAATATATTGTTATAGAAAACAGAATCAAATATAAAATCACACCACACTGCTACAGAAGACGGCCCCAATTTGATAGGCAAGTATTCAGCACTTTAAAATCAGAAATAATTAGTATCCATATAAGCAAATTTGTTGTATAGTACAAAAAAATCACCAAGATATTTACTGTGGTTCATTCTTTAAAAACCTTACTTAAGCAAAATGCTTACATGTAGAACTATATCAACGTTTAGCTTTACTCACAAATAAAATAATCCCTCAATTATTGCTGATGTTATTCCTATAACTAGAAATTCACCTGACTTCTGGCAGTTGCAGTCAGATTTTATTTATTTTATTTTTTATATTACCTTTAAGTTTATATCAAGGCAATTAGCAAACAGCCAGCTACATTCAAACCAGCTTAATATTGCATGGATTTATGAGTTCGGACGGAAAGAATTATTGACGCAACGTTTGGCTCCTACGGGTTAAAAACATAGGCCAAATTAGATTCTTCAATTTAAAGGTTAAAAAAATAGACGTGAAACTTTACAGAGTGTCATTGAAAAGCCTAAGAAGAAGTCTGACTGTCTCATTCACTACAAACTACTTCTTGGCAAGCATGCAGTTGTACAACAGCCAAAAACGTAAAAAAACTAGTCATTACTGAGATTCCTCATCGGATGGTCCAAAGATCGACTTAAAGGCGCAGAGCTTATTTTTTATTTATGCAACAAAGCAGACAGGGTCAAAAGCAAAAAAAACTAGTGACTCTACTCACATATTTTGGTATTGGTTATTCTTCAAACCAGCAAACTGCTTAATATGCAATTTACAAAACAATATTTTGGATTTTGGTTACAATGTTCAATGATTTTAAGAGATTCTAAACTTAAATCAGGCCTTAGACACTGCACCAAGTTTGATGACAAAGATACCATTGAAAAACAAAACTTTTTCTGGAGACATATGACTAAATATAGAAATACATATCGTTCATATCATAAGTCTAGTGAAGGTGAATTGCGTCTGCAAATACTTCAACTGGCATATTTTAAAACGCATAGTTTATTTCCTCATATTTGATTGTACTTGAAAAAGGTTTTCATTGTCTATTAGTAAAATTCACTTGCTCGAGAATAGTCGGTAGCCATTTGGGCTTTCATAAGTCACAACATATTTAAAAGGCAGCGGAATTTTATTCGTGACATGAAAATCTATGATAATGCAGGTGATATGCATATTTCTTGTCAGGTTTGTTCCAAAGGGCATAACCAAAAATCCTCGTTGATAATGCATTATAACCTGGTGATTTAATGCTCGTGGAATTGTGCACTGAGTGGGTATGGCTTCCTCATGAAGGTATTACTGGCATAATTCCAAAATACTGGGATGCAACTGCCATTCGCTTTTATCGAGCATGCGCCACGGTCCTCCGGTGCTCGGAGTGAAAGCCTACACAGAATGGCTATTTCGCGTGCATGGATGTACAGAACATTGAAGATATGATAACTTCGCGCATGCACAACAGGAAGGTCCGTGTGTTTATGTCTACAAGATAAAAGGTGAGGCTTGTGGACTTGCCGCCTACAAGACATTTTTGTTCTTAGGCATACATTAAATTAGCTGATAGGAATCCTCTGGTTTATATAAAAGGATTCGTACGAAGTGCTGTTTATCTCGGTAAATGTAATTATAACCCGAATCTGTACTTTCAGGTAACTTCCGAATCGAAAAATAGTTGGCATCGTTGATATTCTGTCTGAGACGTTCAGAACTAACATTTGATAATGGAATTACCTTTTTTGATTGACGTGGAGGAAGCTGCTATTGTGCTTGACCTAAAACAGCACAGGAATAAGAATTTACGACAAAAACAAATGAATCAATTTTTTTGAAAAATTCTTTGGTTTTAGAAATGACAATTTAAGTTTGTGATTCAGAGTTTTAAATGTTCCACATTTGATATTCACCTATGAAAAAAAATTCGAAGCTCCCTCAAAGCAACACCACGCATAATAGAAAGGCCTTCTTAGTCCAACTTGGTGTCTGCGAAGTCGATTGAATAATTTTGTGAGTAGCTGCACAAATACCCAATAAACTCGCTCCTGGTTTCAAGTTATTGTAACACATTTTTGGCAGATATTATAAATCTGAGTAATTAAATTGAACATTAGGGACTATTCCTCCTAAACTGAGAACTTTCGTTAATCTGCACATGATTTAACAGAAGCGTCCAAATTAAAAGGATTTGCATTTTGCTAAACCACTGGACATTGTACTTTCGACTAATAAATCTCTTTGCAATCCATTTAAATGTGTATAAAAACACAACAAATTTATATTACTTTAAATGTAGTAAACAGGAAATATAAGAGTAGCAGATGTACTACCTCAAATTCATCACTCAAAATGTTCCTGACTAATGCACAGTTGTTGATCGAGCACTAAAGGTGTTAAAACAAATATCGGAAGCATAAGAAATCTGAAACGGTGTGAACGCAGAATTCCACTCACCAGCACTTAGATAGTTAATATGAACAATGAATTAAAACAAAAGAAAGCATGTCGCACGATGACAAACAGATTATATTTTGCAGGCACTCACATCTTGCCCTTAAATTGAAAGGGCAAACAGGGCATTAAAAATAATTAAACGTTTCGAAGTTTAATCACTTTATGAAAGTTGATTTGGCAGGTGTCCATGAAATCGTTGTTAAGGTCATGCGTCCTCTCAAAAAAGTTTTAAATGTACCTAATATGAACAAAATATGCCAAAAAAATTTAGTAGGTGGACTAAACGTGCAATGATTAACCACTTTTAATCACTTACAAGCCTAAAAAATCGAACGTGCTAGGTCCTAACAGCATAGCAAAGATCCACTTCTTACACGCACATTACATTATTGAACTTATTTCAAAAAAACAGTGAATAAAACGCCGATAGTACTTGTAAAGCTGGAGATTTAGAACAGCATTGTCTATTCTTTACTGTATTTAGTGATTGTAGAAAAGTCAGGGAATACTGAAGGATGAGTCGCAAAATATCGACAGGACGAATAATAAGTTAATTAAAGCTGAATTTTCCCACGATCTCGATAGGCATGCTTCGTTTGTAAGTTCACTGCACATCCTTAGCAGACAGTGAGGAGACAGGATCATCCAGCACCGTTTTTATCCCAAAATCAAAGGCTCATTGGCTACTTAATTTAAAAGTAGAAGTATTTTGAAATGAAAGCTTAGATCTCGTGTCATGACAGCAAACTAGAGATGACAATATTTATTTCTGAATGGCGGTGCGGAGCGAATTATTCATTAAGGACTCTCAACATGACCGCAATGTTTTTTATCCAAACGTTCGCATTAAGATTCAGCAAGCATAAAGCCAGACTTATCATTTGCTTTGTTGTCATTAAGTCACCTTACTTGGCCATTTAAATGTGAAAAAATTCAGTGGTAAGCGGAAACATTTTAACTACTTTGAAGTAACAATAGCATCGAGTTTAATCAGTCACTGAATTCAGAGCAAGAGGCCGTATAAAGAGAATTTGAAACATTTCACACTTGAAGGATTTTATGTAGTTTTCGGTGCTTGTGGATGATTGCAAAACGTCAAGCGTGCACATTTCCATGTGCTGATGCTTCATTTATAATCATTTGTAACTTGACAGGTATCAAATTGTGTCGTGTGCCGGAAGATGATTCTGCGAAATTTCAAAAATCGTTTCCAAAATTTAAGTGAAAGGTCACATTTTTGCCCTGGTACATAATTTAAGTCTAATAAGGTGTTAAAATTGCAACAGAAGATTTTTGAGACAGTTAGTTGGACTTTTTATCTGCTCTGTGGACAGTTATAAGGTGGTTTAGTCGACTTAAAAATGGCAACTTAAATCTGAAAGATAAACATGACCAATCGTGCCTGGATTTGCAAAAGAATTGATTTGAAAAAATCCGCTACTAGTATTATTCCTCTAGAGTTTCCAGGGTAGGGTACAGCGAACCGCATCGAAAGAATGAACTTTGTGTGGTCAATCAAACGCCAAGAATGATAAGGAAAATGGAAATGCAAAATTATCGTTGCCTGACAAGGTGAAAGCATTATCACCACTGCTGAAAACGAGATCAGATTTGTCTGTCAAAGCAACTTCCCCCTATTCTGCGTTATTCATCTGCATTGCAGCCAACTGAAGGATGGTTGAAAATGTGTGTTCGAGAGTGGGTCAACCGCGAAGGGTCACGCGTTTCAAAAGAGCCTAAGTATCTTGTTTCAGGTTGGCAGCACGAGTCATTTGGTTCACGGGTGGCAGGAATCAGTGGTTCACAATCGGTAACAATGATAAACTTACAAACTTCTCGCAGATAAAGGAATTCTTCAACCGAAGGGTAAATTGTAAGCAGTTATCTAGAGAATATGCTGTAACGGGTCTGAGCAAGAAGTTTTAGGAAAAAGAACGGCAATAGCTCAAAGTGACAGTCAAGCTATTGTTGTCGAACCGCTACGACAACAGTTCGGAAATCATTCTTCAGCAAGACGTGCTTTGCTTTCTTCTTTCAGTAACAAGCGTTCATTGCATTTGCTGTCTTATTCTTTTTAGCTTGCTAAGCAAAGTCATTTCAAATAAATTGAAACAGAGCCTCTTTGTGCAAACAGTAGTAATTAGCACACTGACCTTATGCTAGTCGACGTTAACCAGGAGACTAAACTGAGAACGAAAGCCAGCACTTATTAGTGGTCACCGAACATCATCTTCGGCTAATACTAAACGGGAATTTATTGTCTTAGGCCCTAATTAAAGATTAAGAACTTGCGTTAGTCCGTCACAGTTGGTGAGTTGCAAATGACTTGAATTTAAGGACCGAAGGCTTGGAGGTGGAGTTCGTCAGATCCTGGGTAACCTAGGAGGAGAGCAGATGAGGTGCATGAGCCAGTCGGTTTTCTTGAATGCGCATTTGGGGATCTGATGACCTGGAGGTGATTTCATGGGCCTTTACAGACTCGTACACTGTCGTCATGGCAACAATGTATATGTTGCTTCATGTTTTTAATGACTTGGGGAAAAAGGAAGAATAACGATTTTCTCATGATAGTTCGTCCACTTTCAGTTTGAGGCTGGAAGTCTGGTTTTTCAAGTTCTTGCTAAAAACTTGTTAAGAAGTAATGCCAAGGAAAAAAAATTAGATCCGTAAATTTGATTGCTTTGATTAAAATTAGTTCCTGCCTTACCAAACAATGCATAAATGTTGTAGCGTGATATTAACTACGTTAATGTCATACGCTAAGGGCTAAAACTGGAATAAAGTATTTCTTCTAGGTACAATGCAACCCAGCATCAAGCCGCAAAGAAATTCAAGAATCAGGTACCAACATTATCGAATACGCTACGTTAAACAAGAAACATTGTAGCATACGGCTACTAAAAGACATGAATGACTTATTTTGTGTGGGAATGTATGTGGAGTTGGCAGTTTCTTCAACACAAATTTCCACCCTAACCATCTTTTGCTTTTTTACTGTAATAATTCGAGTTCAGAGTGGCACCAATTGGCAGTACTGTCTTTCTACTTCAAAACGGTTTTCTGTATTCCTACCAGCGTTTAATTTTGTCTGTTCATCAGTGGCATAACTGTTATTCCTCAAGTAGTAATGTCAAATCTAATGCCTAATTTTCTATTTACCTTGACACTCGCGAAAAGTAAGAACTACTCGATGATGCAGTGCATAAATCAGAGGACTGAAGAAAACCTAAAGATTTAGGAAAGTTGTAAATTCACTTGTCACCATGGGTGCTTACCTAATCTCCCTCATTTTGAGCTATAGTTGCAACTGACATGCTTACATTTTCAGACTCAGAAGTCTATCTGCAACCTAATTTCACATCATTTTTTACACCATTGCAGCTTCTGGTAACTTTCTTAGTTTGTTTATCCTTGCAGTTTATTCAGAGTTCCCAAGTTAATGCGTATTTTACTAGAATTACAGCCAAATAGGTATTGCGGACATCTACATCTGGTTTGATCATTTTCAATAATTTTTTTCATTTGCGATATTTTAAACCAGCAATTTCTGCTTTCTTGCTTTTCATTTTTTTCACGTAAATTTTTTTTGGTTTGAATTGATTAGATGCCTGAATAATATCATACTCAACATTAAAACTATGCAGTTGTAAAGGCGTGGTTCGTTTATTGTGGAGAAAGTGATTCACCTAAGCGTGGTGGTTTTGTCGAAACAACAGCAATTTACAGATTCTCCTTTAACCTTGTACTAGCGTCACGCACAAGTTGATGCGAGTAGCCAATTGACAAAGCCATCCACGGTTAATCCTTTACCATAATCACAAAATAAATTGTAAATGATTTCCTTTATTGTGCCTGTATCTCTGGTCCCTTGCTCTTAGGCTTTTGTTTTCTCTGTCTCATTAAAAACATTATTAGCTGAAATGCGGACCGCAATTTGAATATTTTGCTAGCAATATTCACCACATATGCACAAATTTAACAGTTTTGTATTTACCATAGTTATTTTACTTTCGTGCTGGTTAACCACTATCGAAACAATTTTTTTTTAAGTTTGACATTGCAACATGTCATTTTTTAGTTAATTTATGTTATTAGAAGAGATTTAATGAAGTTTGATTCAGATAATTATTTAACAGCAACCCCTTCTGGACTGTAAAGGCACTTGACCAGTATGTGGAACACCTTGATTACCACATCGTGTTTACTTTGATAGGATTTTCCCATTTAGGAGAGGAATGATTACGTGGACTAAGGGTTATGCAGTGAACGCATTGGCCTCCAGATTTAATAAAATACAATCCCAGTTTTAAATTTGCAGAAATCATTGTGCAAACGAGGCATCAAAATTCACTAATGGCATATTTCGTCAGACGGAATTAATCCCAATGAAAATTCTGTCACCGCCCTCGACCCTAAAAATCTTATGAAAATTTGCTCACCTTTTGATTCATTGAGCAAAAACCGAATGATAGATGTTATATCCGGCCATTAATCCCTACAAAATTGGTCTTTTTCATCGTAAGGCACTTTGTCTTGCAAAGGATTGTTGCGATAAATGTATATAAATGTTAATTATGTGGAGGTCCCTTTAGTCAATAACTTCATTATGCTCAACAGTCTAGGATGAAAATTTAGTTTAGAGGGGCGTAAAAGTGATGTCCCTAAACGCGTTGTCTTAACAGGCTAAAGTACATTAAAAACGATAATGGTTCGTAATATTCTTTTTGCGATCATCTTATGTTTTAAAAGGATTTTCGTTCGAAAGCTCCTAATTTATTATACAATTTCACATGGCCTTTTGTGGGGTCATGATGCAAACCATGAATCACCTGACCATGGTGGAAGTCACTTGACCAAGTTTATTGATTCATCAAGGTCAGAGAGTAGAGGGGAACGTGCTGTTCATGCGTCTGTGGCGCAGCCTTAAACGGACCTTCCAGTCTTCGTTTTCGTCCGAACCCAAGGACCTTAAGCCCAATGTCAATAACTGTTCAGCTGCACATTTTGCTGAACAGAGTTCAACAGTATCTGAGCAACCAGCGGCAAAACGAGCACTCTTGAGTCCACCTGATGAACTTGAACGGAATGTTGAATCGGGATCAAACTTAGCCCCTCTTCTTTCTTTAAGGCAGCTTCTCACGTGCAACGTGTGCTTTGATTTTGCCAAACAAGCAAATCAGTGTGCTAATGGACACCTCATTTGTATTCCTTGCTGCTCACGACTTGAACAAGTCTCATTTACTACAAGCGACGGTAAGGCATCTTGCTCGTGTCCAGTTTGTCGTGTTTCACTACGAAATTCTGGCGATGGACGTGGAATGCAGAGGTGCTTGCTGGCTGAAAAGTTGGCCGCAGAACTTCCTGTTAGATGTCGTCACTGCGAGGCTCTCTGTCCAAGAAAATTGATCGATGTTCACCAGCGTGTTTTGTGCGGACGCCGGCCAGTAGGTTGTAAATACGCTTGGCTCGGCTGTGACTGGAGGGGATTTTCATGCGAGCTAGAAGACCATGTGGCGCATTGTGAAGCCCTGGAACTAAGGACCGCAGACGTTGTTGACGAAGTTAGTCAGCGGATGAATGACATTTTTTCTGGTGTAGCCATTCGTCTACATCCCTGGCGGGGTCTCCTGCAAATGCTGGAAGATAGGCAACAGCTGAGATTCGGCAGACGATTTCACTGTGGCCTGAGAATGGCCCTTCTTCCAATTAGCCTTGATCGAGTTCCTGGTCAAAAAAAGGACGTCACATTCAAAAGCCCAATCGCATGCATACCTTTAGTAGGTAAACATTCACTTTGGGTGCGGGTAAGCTAGTGACCATGCCTGCTGATTTAATTTGCCTTTCTTGTTGAAACCGTGACAAGCACATGTGACACAAAACTGTTTTCCCATGTTTCAAAACCAATCATTTTTGGCCATTAAATTTCCTAGGGCAATTAGTCTTGATTGCATATTTGCTTAAATCTACGAACGTACTATAAATTAGCTTTTCAAAATAATCCTGTGAGCAAATTTCAGTTGCGTAGCCTTACTTTTAATCTGGAAAACTTACCGTAAAATTTGTTTATCCCCTAAATTGAATACAAACGAAAATTTATTTTAATTCATGATTGAAACGCTTTAATCCTTGAGTTTAATTTAAAATACCACTTTCGCAAAGCAGCACACTTTAAACAGTAAATTTTCGATTTTTTTTATCCCCTCAGCTTTTTTTAAAATTCTAAGAAAATGGACACTTAGTTGCCAAAATTTTACTGGTGGTTATCATCTCTTTAATAGATGACACTTGATATACATCTTACTGAATCCACATCTACGTCCACCGCCTCATCGTGTGAGGCTGCATACAGAATTGAAATACAGAAGTCGACTGTGCGGCCATGTTTATCAAAAGTAACTACAGATCAGAATCTAATTGTTAATCCAATATACTTCTCCCTAATCAGTCTCAAGACCGAATCTTCCTATGATTGTGAGGAAGGAGTCGATCTAATTGATCCTTGGCATCGGTTCATAGACGACGCGGACAATGCTTTAGACAAAAGTGACGCCGACGTTGACACAACAGAAAATACTACTACTAATCGAAATCGGTACCGCATTTCAACAATGCTGGGAAATGATTACAATTATCTCATTGGAAGTATATCTAGTAGCCGAGGGTGTTCAGAGTGGATATCAGCGGAGGCGCTGACATGTAGAGACAGCCTACATGCGGTTCTTGCTTTTGCGATGGACCCATCTCTGTTTGTTACGAATGAGAAGAAGAAAAGCGATCCATCGAGTCAGCATGAAATCAATGGGAGTGAAGATAGCAGTAGCGAATCGGCAATTTCTACTGAAGATGAAGAAGAAGCTGAAGACGATGAAGAAGCTAATGTCACCTATCTACTTGCTGAAAGTATCCTCACAAATCAAACAAGGGCTCCAGCAGCCGAATCCAACTCCTCAGAACCATGCCCAACAGTACAGACAGGAAGTTGAGCATGGCCACATGATTATGTAAATTGCTTTCAATCTGCCCTAAAATTGGCATGAATGATTCAAAAGACTTTTAATCAAGTTACCACCATAAGTTGCGCTGTCAAAAGTGAGGAAGGGAAAAAGCACTCAGTTTTCATGGATGAATGTGTTAACTCCGTGGAATGCCACTGGTCACGATTTTAAACTATTTTTTCGTGGTACCAAACGTCATTATCAGACTCCTGACACATCTACATATCTCCCATAAATAAAGCTGTTGTACTAGCCATTTGCAGGCAATACAAGCAGATAACTGGACGGCCATTCTGAACTATTGTTTTTGTTGAAGAAAAGCATCTATTTTATGTTCAAAACGGTCCAAAAGGACTTGTCTTATCCTAGAAAGGGCCTAAAACTTTACTAATAATCTGTTTCCGTACTGTCCAACAGTCACGCAAGGACGTTTTTTGGTCTATCTTATTTGCTGTCCGCAACTTGTTGTCAATTGTGATGGCTTACGCCCCGCACTCAGGATTGTCACCACTTAACAAGCCAGCATGCATTTCCGTCCATTGAACTCTTAAAACTTAGGACAAATCCACTAAACTGCTGTGCAGACTCCTTCACATATGCACATCTTGATTGCTAAGTACCCCGACTCGTTTTACAGCGTTTGAAAAATTACGTAAATATCTGGGACGAGTGTAACCTTGAGAGAGTAGGTGTTGACAAATAAGGGACCACGTTTTCGTTGTCGTACCGGTTGTACAGATCATAGTATCTTTTTTAATTACTGCATTTTACAAGCGTTCGTGCCAAATTTAAAGCTAAATTAGACAAATGTGAGAAAAGAGTGTTAATTAAGCCTACATGTGCTCACCGTCACCTTCTATAACTACTTCCAGCGTTTTCCAAGCTTTCCAGAAGTTGCATGGTTTCTCTTCAAAGAAAGATCGAAGGTGATTTTTGACTTCTTCATTGAATTAAATATTGCCCCTAAAATATGTTGGAAATGAAAATCTTAAGGGTTAAGACATGGGGCAAGGGGGGCACAGGTGGATTCACCACTTAAGTTCCCTCGATTACTGAAGTCTGTTAAGTGACGTGTGGTCTAGCGTTGTCATGGTAATTAATGATATCTCCCAGATGATTAACTTTGCACGTCTTGCTTGAATTTCAACTTTAAATTGGGTCGGTTGCATAGAGTACTTCTCCGCAGATATTCTTAGGCCACGTACAAGAAAATCGTGCACAGAAACAGTTGTACTGGATGCAGCAATTCAGTCCGAAATTGATTCTGAGCTTTCGCTTCCATGCTTCTAGCCTCTTATCCCAGCATGGTGATATGCACGGACCTTTCCATACCCTAGGAAACATTTGGTTTGTTGAAGGTCGATAGGTTGCCACCAAGTCTGTCAACAATCCCCCTAGCAAACTGTTGATTATTGCTAAATAGATTATGGCAGCCAATATTAATGCCAGAAGTTCTCTCAGGATAAAGTCTGTCTGTTAGATTAAGCTCATTTGTTTAAAACCAGTTAGTCTACTTCTAAGCTCTCGTTAGAGCAGGCGGATGATCAAATTCAAAAGACTTGAATTTATTTTATTTTAGTTATAAATTCACCTTTTGAATTCATATTACATTACATGACGGAAATGCAATACCTTAATTCCTAAACATAAAAATTGACCCTGATCACCGACCAGTAATCTTTTTTCTAAAATCTTTGACTTGCGACAAATTTGGGTACCTATCAGTTAATAAAAAGATTCTAAAGGAGGCATTGGCACGGGCAAAAGGCATGCAAGCTCGAGCACGACGATTTGCCACGCTTCGATAAATTTGAGTAGTGGGTGTCATTAAACGTAAACCAGTTGCAATATGGGGCTTTTACCAAGTGCTATAGTGAAATAAAATTAATGCTGTGGAATGTGTACCTTGACTAAAAACCTTGTAAAATTCTCTGTGAATTTCACCAAATTCCTTAAATACTATCATTATCTTCTTGTCGAATTCATAGCATTTAAAAATCAGTTTAGAAAAGCCCTAACGTTTTGGTATTTAAATAAAAAAAGTTGACTTTTTGCTTCAGTGTTCCAGCTGCATCACTGACCACGTAGAAGAAGACCTTATCTGTCAAAAATTCGGCGCAATCAAACATTGATTAGTCGTCGGTAATTGAGATGCCTTAAAATAGAAGCGGTTTGCCAGTTGAGAGCAACTAAAATATGGAATTATGTTTCTATTTTCATTCTGTGGGATGTTTGAGAAAAAAAGACAAATTTCAAATTGTACAAATTGTTAAAAAAAATTAAAAGATCCCTATCACTGAAGACGTTTGCACAGGCATGTGAAATGTTCAAACATGAGATGAAAATACATTAAAGACCATTTTGTCATTAATAAATTAATTGTAATTAAGTGACTCTAAAGGCAGACATATAGCACAATAATTTATCACTAGAAATGTTTGCCTTAGAAAGTCGTCAACATAAGATCTTACCAAATGCACAAAATTTCGTAGTTCAAATAAGTTCCATTAGTTTTAACAAATTTTACTGCGGTTGGGCAATGTTTCGAAAAATTTTAATAAAAACGTTTCGATGGGCACTCTAGGTCGAACTTCACAGGATTATTAAATTAACCATCTTGAACAGAAGAAAATTAAATTGCCCTGTCTTTTAAAATAGTGCAAATATACTAAGATGTTAGGATTTATAGTCTACTTAGTTCACCTAGTTATGAAGCCTCCTTTGGCAACCTTTCCTTTAGCAAAATTTTCGTCAAATTAAAGCATCCAGGAACATTTTGGAGATGTTTTGAATCAAGCAGTGCATTATTAAAGGCCAACAGAGCTTTAGTTACCAACGTTTACAGTGATTTGGGCTTCAATGCTTAGATTTTTTCCCTAGGTTCACTTCCTTAAATCGGTAATAAATGCGCAGTTTGACGCATCAGCACAACTGGACTCAGATACTGCTAAACATTCGTGGTTAGATCTCAAACCTTGATTACAAATTTAGTTATAGACAAAAAATTGAAATTGTAGATTGTGCCCTAATTTAGTTTGCTGTGTTGCTTATATTTGTGCCTAAGTGTTATTCACTAAGTTCAAGCAGAGGCCTTTGTTTGCGTCCGATACTACATGGGTTCTGATTCATCTTCTGTTCAGCAGACCACCAGCATAATGAAACAAAACGCGCTTTGACTGCAACACAGTGACTCAAAGTGCATTTAGATCAGTCGATTTTTTGAACCAAAGTCCTAAAGCATTAAATTAACCTTGTAACTCGAACTTACGAATGGGTTCTATCAATGGCCCTCCATATTTCATTTGCGTTCCTGGTTTCACAAAGCTTTGGCTAACTGCAGTACATGGATGGAAACTACTAGGTTTAGAGCTTAAAGTTGAGCCAAGTTCACACAATTATGCTCATAAATGTATTTTATCAAAGGCTGTGTGCAACTTAGTAGCGAATATGTGAGAAATTCAGTTTCGCAAAATATCAACATAGATTGTACCTATAAGCCCGTTAGATATTACAATTTATTTAGGAATAAGGTCTGACTTGCACGATTTTTTGGTTTAGTCCGCAAATACTGTTAGAAAATATTTCGAAAGCTAGAACCAGTGAACAAAAGTGGATGGAAAAAAAACAAAGATAAATTTAAGTAAATTAACTTTACAGAAATGCGTTTTCGGGAATTCCTACGGCTCCCGTAAGCAAATCGGAAAATCTGTCGACTTCAAAGGAAGTTTAGATTCCCCGAAAAATATAACTATCCATTAAACGACTAAATTGGACCTTTTACTCACATTTGTTGTCTGCCAATTTACGTGGTAACTAACTCTGAATCATGGAACCATAATAAAAATGCGTCAAACTATCTGACAGTTTCAGTATATAACTTTTAATTAAAGTCGCATCTTGAGACAGAACTATGTCTTTGAGTCATCATAGCTAAAGAAATCATTCTGATTTTGCCAAGATAGGACGACTTTTGGCGAACAGTAGTTGGAATGCCATTATTTGCCTTGCAAAATTCTAACAGCCAACTTGAATTGGGTATATTTTTTCATTTTTCTCTCAAAAATGAAACTTTTCATTGCTTGCTTTTCACAAACGTAAAACTGACACAAGTAATTTTTATGTGGTCTGAAGCTATCTGTGCAAAATGATTTGGTGGCGAAACACGTTGTCAGATAAACGAGGTGTAAAGCGAAAAGATGCTTACTTAATATTCGACTCACACACAGGTGCAGTGTTTGAATCTCAGGCAACTTTGATATTCTAGCTTGAGTACGTAGTGGTGGCAACCATGACACAGCAAAAGTACACTGAGGTTTGTGGGCCAACGAAACCAGAGGTAATTGAAAAATGTCACGCCGAATTTGCAGGAGCATTCAATGTGCCTGTGGTAATGTCGAAGTCGGTTTGCCAAATTCAGTTAAGGCAACTTTTAGTGTCAAGGTTGCAGTGTGATCGATGAATAAACAAATGCGAATTCCGAAATATTTTGTGAAGCGATGACATCTAAAACTTGGCTCAAACCAGGAGTTCAAAGAGGTAAATTTACAGGATTATTAAAACTTTTTGCATTCCGTCTAAGCAGATCGTCCATATGACACCAAGGTAAAGTGTGCACCAAAAATCTACGATGATGCTTTGGGCGGAATAGCAAAGGGTTGTTGTACTCCGAGGTTTTGCAACTTGGTACGAATGTATGCATTCGACTCCAAAATGTACAGAAGACGATTTAGAGGCAATCTCTAACACTGCGTGGCAGCATATAAGTACATTGTACGAAGAGCAATTTGGGCACTGGAATTCCAGGTTTTGGAAATAATGCCTCAGTGACCATATTTCTTCAATTCAGTTCTAATGGTTGTCATATAAACTGATGTCTTCTTTAATTTTTGCCAATCAAATGGAAAAATTGCTGAACCCACTGCGCAATTAGTAATGCAAATACTGGTAACGAAAGACAAAATAGTAGTCATTTTAAGCTGTGTCTAAAAAGACAACTGCACCATGGAAGTGGTGTACATACTGGTTTAAAGATAAATTGTTTCGTCAAGCGAATGAAAATTAAAACCCTCATAAGGTCATACAAATGAACAAGCTCAAACAGAAAGCACAGAATTTGATCCACAAATATTGATTTTTTTCTAAAATCTGCCCACTCACAACTCAAG
Source organism: Mesocestoides corti (assembly GCA_900604375.1). NCBI lineage: Eukaryota > Metazoa > Platyhelminthes > Cestoda > Cyclophyllidea > Mesocestoididae > Mesocestoides > Mesocestoides corti. The sequence goes on from UXSR01000767.1 coordinate 18,555, forward strand.
GGTCATTTTATGTTCTTAACTTGAGGGTTACCACAGCACAACTTGTTACATTGTATTCTTCTCACGCTGCCAGCAATTTGCGAAGCTTTCCTGCAAATGGTTACA
>UXSR01000768.1:0-18658 GCA_900604375.1 Mesocestoides corti
CTTTTGCTGGCTTCATTTGAAGTTCAAACACGAACGCTTCTTTTACAATTAACGGCTTTGGAGCCAGCACAAACAAATATGACAGTAAACAACATCCGAACATGAATAACTGAAATAGACTGCATTTACTTACTTGAAAAATCAAGAAAGTTAATCGAAAATTTTCAAATTGTTAGTTTGTAAATTCTGCAATGAATTGAAATGTGACATCAAATATAACGGCTGGAAAAAGGATGGTACCAGCCAACGTTTCTCGTTCCATGTCTACTTACTTGGAAAACCAATTTAAAGATCACGTTTCCCAAGTGTCAGTCCAAACTCGAGATTTTGATATCAAATCGCTCGTAATTGCTGTTCAGGTTTAGGGGAAGCAAACATGCACATGCCACAAATATTCCCAATCTACAACAGGCAAATACTTACGCATGATTAAATAGGCAAACATGAGGACAAAGCGGATACTGCCGAGGCTGCGTAGGAAGTTGCTTCTCAAGTCTGCCTCCGCGACGATACCCCACGTGATGGAGAGGACACACATCTTTGGCTGAGGCCACTTGTCTGTCTCAACCAACATCAACCAGTGAGTTTGGATGTTCCTTTGAAGAATCGGTGGGTTGACATTTCCACTTTGGTGAATTCCTCCAGGAGGTGGAGGTAACGATATGATCAACGAGGAGGATTTGACAAAATCCCGAGCCGATGATAAGCTACAGACATTTGTAAACTCGGTTACATTCGGAATCACTGTTTTACGAAAAAAAGTATTACCTTATGACAGTAGATCCAACTCGGAAACCTAAACCAATTATATTTAACATACTAGTGAGTTTAATCAGAATTGGCTAATCTTTGATCCTATTTACAAAACATGGCAACTCAACGCACTTTATTACGATTAAAGTGCCTCTAGAATCTGGTTGAACCAAATCCTGAGTAAGTCAAACCTAAATATGTTTTAAACAGAAAAACCCACTACATTCCTTAAGAGTTTGTGATGATGCCTAGTGTCTTTTACTACGGATTTTGCATCCAGGCACTGCGCGACCAAAATATTTAAAATCTACAGATGCCTTTTGAGGTCATAGCGGTCACTTCGTCTGTTGTAAGATTCGCCGACTAATGTCAAAGGTATCTGGTTCATTTGTTGCAACACCAACTGTATAAAACTAGGGGAATCGCATTTGGCGTGTCTGATCGGTAGAGCATTTTGAATTGATACTTATACACTGGTTATCGCGCACCGTTAGTGTAGCATTCCAACAGGAAATGCACTTTAACCACCTCAAACGTATCTAAGGTTGTTAACATCAGCGAGCTCTTATTAAACGTAATAAGAAATGCAGCAAGGGGGGCGACAAATGCATAACATTTTCGTTACACTTAATAAAAGCCATTATTTCATGCAGATGTCTGATACAACGGTAACAAATTGCATTATGGATTTAACAGGCTTATATACTAAAACTCAAAGGGTTAAATCTTAAAACGACACATCACCACTAAGGCGAGATTTCGGAAATATAAGCCAGGATAATGAAGCGTTTATTATAATGTACAGAGTATGCGGCTTTCGAATAATATGTTTCGGAGCGTTGATCTTTTCGAGGAAAAATATATTCGCACATAAATTTTACGCAAAATACTTCCAATAACATAAATACGTGTAAATGTACGTTCTATTTACTCCGAGTTGCAAAATTGGTGAACAGGATTAGACGAAGAACTTGATTACCACACAGGACCTCGATGTTATTAGATTTTGAATGGTAGTATCTAATTAGCTTAATATCAGCCTCGAAGTAGACTCTACATTATAATTCGATTTCGTAAATGAGTTATTTTTCAATTGAGCGACACACAAAAGCAGTTCCTACATTTGTTACAAATCTTAAATTCATTTTAAAAGCTTTAAGAATGTTGTTATGTTTTTCTTGCTGTGAGCTTGTTCTTTAACTGAAGAAAAGTTCAGCATTTGGTCTTAAATTTGGCACACAATCTTACTTTGATTTGAAGAATAATTTTTGCTGTTTACAAATCAACCCACAGATTCCCTTAGAATGAAATTAAATCTTATTGCTTACGACGATTATGAATTACGTTGAGATAGTAAACGAAATATTCAATTTTGCTTTAAGCTGGTAAAATGTGGGTGATAAGTTTGAAAAGTAATCGTCAAGGCAATCTAGGAGGTGCTTTTGTAAGCTCAGCACTAATGACTACAGTAAGGCATCAGCAAACATGTGTGCACAAGTTGGACATTACAAACCGACGTTTAGATGATCTTGGCAACACACCATATACCATTGCAGCTTTGACTTTGAGGTGTCCGAAACCAGGCATTATGCTACTGAGTGGAACTATTTGTAACACAAACATGGCGAATAGCATACACTAGGGTAACAAATTGATTGCGTTATTCTGGAAAGGGACTAGGCATAGTGAATGTAGACTACATAGTGTGTTAGACATAATTATTCCAGGTATTAAGGAAACTGTGCATTCAAAGAAGCAGCCTCACCCGGATCTGTAGCAGATTGTGGCAGCCAGGGCGTTTCCACTGCCTGCTGGAATGACGCCGATCGGTGGGATCGAGTTGAGGTCCTCACGACTGTACAAGGCGTTAGCAATTTCATGAATCAGTCCGTCACCAGAAACAACGATAATCGCTTGGTATTTCTGAAGCTCTCGCAGTGGAATTTCTCTGATGTACGTGTTGGCATGACCACTGTATTCTACCCAAGAAGGCAATAGATAAGGAAGGCAAATTTAAATAGTACTTAGTTGTCACTGCAGCTGACCCTCACATGAAACTTTAGTCAAAATAAAACTGATACTTATTACAAAGTCTGTTAGCTTGGATTTTAAAAGTGTAATTTTTTGATATAGCCAAGGGCTTACGAAAAGAGGAATAGAACTCGTAAAAGTTTCAATGAATGCTCCCCAAATCGGCAAAATGAATAAAAAAGGGAAAAAATCCTACCAGCAAAATTTATGCTTTAGAACACAATTAACCGATATTGATTTAATGCTGAATTTGACACCTCAATTTTTCCAAGTGTCCAACAGCTTTTTAGCCTACTATTTTAACTTTCACCCAACGCATGAATTCGAGCACTTGAGCAATGATTTTCAACTCTAAACGCTTTATTGTGGCATTGACCTAGAGAAAACCCAGCAGACCTTGTCCGTATTTTTAAAGTAGGCAATAGAGAAGCGTTGCTTGTGACGACCGCGTTAGTAGCGCTGGCAAAAAGGGCAGTGCAGTTAGAAAAAAAGGAGCAGTTTTTATCTTTTCAAATATAAAGATTTAAAACTCTGTGTTTACATTACTCAAGATCGAGATGTTTATAAGGAACATTTGCTGGATAATGTATGTGTGTTTTCGATGCCCAAATAGTTTAGCGTAGTCAGAAATGTGCTGCACAACCATCACCATGCAACCGATGTTTTGGACCTCTATATTCGAATTAGGAAACCCTTTAACAGTTGTCTTCTGTTGATGTGGTTTTTAATTGCTATGAGTGCTGAATTTCATTAATCCACAACCAAAAGTGCAGTCTTCCTTTTCTCTGATCACTTTGCATTGATATTGCACATGAGTCTTGATAAATTAGTTGCTTTGACATAAAATAAGAGTCCTACTATCATTCTTACACAGAGCTTTATTAAATTAGAATACGCAGTTCACAATTTGTCATCCTAACTGCTACGTCACTTTTCCACGAATTCGAGCACAACTACTTTTTTATAAGGACACAAGACTAAAGAAGAAACAATAAAACCAACCATGGTCACTGAAGGAGCGAAGTTCTCACCAACCTGTTTCAACTACGTCGAATGAAATGCCAGAGAGTGTCAACAGGGGCCCAGCAATGGTTCTGACGATTTCCACTGACTTGCCTTGACCACTGACTTTGTTCAAGAGAAGCAAATAGCGTTGCCGAGCTAAAACACAAACAAGGCATGTTCGGGGTTAAGTATGCACCAACAAACTTCGATTCTTTGCCTTTGCTATGAGATATTTGAAAGCAAAAACAAATATATTAATGTATTGCACTTAGACAGTGTGCAGGGACCACACGAGTCACGAGAGGGTAGATATCATCGTTGGCAATGCAAGTGCACTTACTTGCCACAATTCAGTCGAATAACACACGAGTTTTTACAGGAATGACATTCTCTTATGTTAATATGTATCAATTCAACACAAGTAACCACTATTCCTTAAGGTATAAACTCAAAAGCTATTCGTTGACAATAGATTTAAGCGTGATAATTTTGGAAAATATTATGTGAAGGCACAGGTGTCTAAATTTTACATATTCAACTGTTAGGAACCTTGTAGCCTTTAATTAAACGGTAGATAAATTTCAACTAGTATACACATAGAAGTGCATGATTAATTAAGGAAAATAATTGAGATATATGATAGGTTTGCAACATCTCATAACATCGATTCAAAAAAAAATATTTTTTTGAAGCTGATAACTTCTTAATGGTGAATTTGCAATAATAACCATTTGTTAACAATAAATTGACCCAATTTGTTGAGTTTAAACATCGATCGATAAAAACCGAGGAGGATATTTAAATATTGACGCCCAAGACGTATCAAAAGCTAAATGTACAAGTGATGTCTTACCCAAGTCGTAGCCATCTAAACGATATAGGAATTTTGAACGGAAGCGGTTTGAGGTTTTGAAAAAAAATTAAAACAGAGAATGGATAATCATTCAAATTAACAGTGTCTACATGTTTACGTAAAATTGACTGTTGAAATGGAAACAAAGGTGGTTGGAAATAGTTAAACAACAGTTTGTCCACACGCCATAAGTAGGAACATCTATTAATCCATCATTACTTACTTGGTTTGTTATGGCAGCACCAAGCGTGTCTTTGGAAAGCGACAGAAAAACGGTTGAACCCTGCTTGATCCTCAACCAAAATCATCAAACAACACACTCCAAGGCTTGCATCGTACGCAAAACCGTCCATGTCAAGTGAATGTCCTCGATGGGTGGCAGCTACGAAGTCCACGTCAGTTGGAGTTCGCGGATGGATAAGACCAGTTATGTAGACTCGGAAAAATGACCTATGGCCTACGGTGTGTTCTACCCACCGAAGAACACGCGACCAGGTAAAAAGAATCGCATATCGGGGGTGATTTTGGTCAGTTAAGTACAGACCCTCACAGTCTACGGCGACTGAACCAGGGTAAGGTCTATCAGAGTGCTTGGAGGCAAACCAGCATGACACAAATTCACAATGGCTGGTAGAATAAGTTAAGGTATGTCCACTGACACAGAGGAGGTCGTCGATTGCGTAAACTAAAGGTTTTTTAGGCTTGTCGTTGAGGTCAGGCTGTGGCCATTCTGATGAAGGCTCACTGAAATAGAAGTGAACGAAATTACTAAACAACCTTTATCGATAAAAAGTGAGCGTTAGATAAGGTACAGAAAGGCGAACGGCTTCTAATTACTAAAGCAACCAGACTTCACGTATTAACAGAAACCGAAAAATTAAAAAAATGACACACCTAAATAACAATGATAACATACAAAAAATTGACTACATGAAATTTCCAGAGGTTGGGTGTATATAATCACAAAATGATTCAAACTTTATTGTTGCAAAATTATCATTTGGTCCAAATAACTGATTTGCTGAAGGCACCATAAACTCTTCAAGTCAAACGTTTATTTGCACCTACAATTGCTGTCTAACTATACCTGTTCATGGTCCCAACAAAATAGTTAAGTTAAAAATTAATTGTATATTCAGCGTCAGAGAACCTAACCACTGTCACATCGAACAGTTATTAGAGAAGGTGAAAAATAAGTTTATTGCGCACTGGGAAACCTAGAAACATCCAGAGTGTAATTAGTAACTATAAAAAAACAGATAATATTCATGGAAAACACAAGCTGAAGCATGAAAATGCTAAATGGCTCCAAACATGGAAGAAATATCAGTTTATGCGGTTGCAGAAGTGCAATCAATAACTGGAAAATAAAGGTAGACCTAAACAATAGGTAGATGTATTACTATGTGGCACTAAATGTTGCTAGTTAAATTTTTCCGCAAAATTTATTTTAATAGTTTTGTTTAGGGTTATCTGCTACACGTAATTTGGAATGAACATAAATGTATGTAAAGAGTGGTCTAAAAAATGATACCACTTAAATTTGAATTACGTTTCAACTAATTTAGGCTGCATTAGTAAAAAAATACCAACCAATTTATTGTTAAGGGTGAACAAATTATCGCCGAATTGCTTCCGAATACAGCACTCATCCTACCTTTAACTTACCGCCTGCAGTCTTACAACAGTCAAATGACAGCTTTAAACAATTGTAACAAATAATTCCATGTCGCGCATTTCATTGTGTACTAGGCTTGCTGACATCCTAATAACTAATGTAAAATCGATCGTGTTTTCCTAAAGTGAGTAATTTTTTTTCCTGAATAACTATTTTTTTGATAAAAACTGCGTCAGTAAAATCAGATGAATTTTAAAAAATTTTCCTAAATTAATCCAAATGAAATGGAGAAGGTGATGACTTATTAGGTTTAGTTTAAGGGAAAAAAATATATCCAGCTTACACTTTACTTACGGCGGCAGGCATTCCCCATAAAATTTATCGAAATAAAAGCGTTTCTTTGCCTGAACCACAAAAGTGGAAGGTTTGGAATTCATGAAGGGCAGCAGTGCTTGTTGATGTTTTTTTTAATTACAAAATATTATTGTTAATCATGATACAATGTTCGAAGATGGAGCAATTACGCCTCCTCCGTCAGAATTCGTCTAAATTCAATCTATTTGACACCTTATCCAAGAGCCTAGCACGTTGGCGTAGATTAGTCATGCTGTCTGCTTGCTAAACAAATCTGCATTTCTAAATATTTCTTCCGTCAACCTGCTTAAACAATCTATGAAATAACCTTAATGAATTTATTCAGTAAGTGCTTTTCTTTTTGAGTTCTGAAATTCTCGGAGAAATTAAGACTTTTTTTACTACACAGACTCCTCTCATTCGTGCAGTGATGTATATAAGCTTGGAGCATGTATTATGGTGATTTTGCTTATCTCTAACTCCTAGTGTAGCCAAGTCCAGATCGCACATCGACAGTTTCCAACTTACTGAAATATTTGTGTTGTAGATGCAAACATAATGATAGCTAATTTCATACCTTGAAAATCTATATTTTGTAGTCAAGCCTGATTTTAAACAACCTCTTTGCAATTTAGCTGCGGATATTAATGGCATGAGGCATATTACTGACTTCTATATTTTGTTGCTAGAGTACTGGTATATTATAAGAAGACAATCAATTTAGACTATATTTTAGTGTTTGTCAGACAGTGGCGCGTATTTTTTCTGACACAAAGCATATGACAGTAGTTTACATTGAGTAGTTTTAGTAAAAATGAGGGTCAACATCCAATTAATTTTCAAATCCAGAATTAATTGCAAAATGTTTGTCAATTATAAGCACAACTGACTTGATATGCTAAATGGGAGAAATACGCCGGCATTCTTAATGAATAAAGGTAATATATGTTTCCAGACAACTAACCAAGTTAATGTCTCCAAACTCAGAGGCAGTCAACTTGACCAGGTGCAATAATTGTAAATTTGGATAATTTCTGTGCCAAGGTCTACAGGGTCGCTTAGTTCCAGCACAATCCACAACCAGTTTAAATATCCACCTCCAACAATAGAGGCCCTTTTACAGAGCTGAAATCTAGATGAGTAATTGACAAACATCAATGTGCAGGCACAAATCACTGGATTCAAGCTGTTCTTGATTCCATGTCCGAACTCTTCCTGATCACTTCCAACACTGTTCCCTTACAATCCACAATGGGACAGCTCTGGCCGTTTTTCAGCAGTAGATGGATAGCATTCTGTTTGTCATTCCTTATCACTGCGTACCTCCACGCTTTGTTAAAATTAATGCACTAAATAATTATTTGAGTCATTAATTCAATGCTATCATTCAGCGGATTCAAGACAAAAGGCTGCTAAAGATCAAAAGACTTTTTACGATATCTCTCAGGCATACATATCTTAAGGATTTAGGAGTCCTGTTTGAATGGAACGATTGGGGACGCATTATTTTTTCACCTTCAGCATTCTACCAATTTTAAATGTAGGTTAATGCATTAAAAGGAGACACCATGATAATCCAACCGAGTACATATGCAATAATCTAAAAAAATCGATGGATACAGTACCTTTGACCGAAAACAGTGTAGTATGGATTGACTGCTGGGCAATAGAGAGCCTTGGGTAGTTCATAAAATCGCCATTAGTTAAAAACGCGTTTTGGTTAATGTAACAGGGCACAAACTAGTGCAGATTCGAAGTTACTTGAATAGAAATGGTCGAAAAAACTTTAATTCAACCCAGAAAGTCCCAGGGAGAAGAAACGAAATACGTGACCCCTCAAGCTTCACGGGGTCCGTTCTTACAAGTGCACATGGTATAGAAAGGCAAATTACACTGCAGTGCACAATCCTTGGCGCACAAACACAACGTCAACTTTTGTTTGATCAGCCAATTTACATTTGTTGACCCGTATTTCACATTCACTGAGTACAATCATTACTAGACACCTGCACTCGACTCTGTTATTACTGTCCGAATAATACCATCAATTGTAAAATTGCCAGGCTGCTGCTCCCGTCGTATCAATAACACACTAAGTGCGCATGATGGAAGCATTGTGATCTCGTAAATAAACTGCATTATCAATGACACAGAGGAAATCAAGGCGCTTTTCTTACTCTATCTTGCCATGACACCTGTGTGACAGCCGACAAGAAGGGATGGCAACAATTTGAAGCAGTTAGTCCGCATCACTTCAATCACCACCTAGAATTTTACAACCGCAAATCGGCGTTGTGAGCATTAACCGCTTGAATCTGAGACCCACTAAGTGTGCGAAAATAAGTGTGTTCCTATCTCAAAATATTTTTCATTTACTACGTGAATTCAGAAAGTTAAGTGGCCATTGCCTTCTGAGATTGGTTTCGTCGGATTTGACATGAAACTAAGACAGGTCCAGTTTGATTCAATTGCATTTGTCACAATAAGGTGATAGGGACTTGTGAGTTGATCAACTTATTATTTTTTCCTTCAAATGGACGATAATGAAACAAGTAAGATAATGGGACGAATTAGCTTTGACAAATTCCTCTTGCATAATGATGACTGTTCTAACAGTTACGATCTCTTTATAATTAGCAACAGAAGACACTTCCTGGACAAAGAGGATGTCGACTGTGTTTTGGACGCCCTGAACTCATGTTTTGAATCATAATATTGAGTGCACTTTCGATGGAGAACAATTTGTCATGGCGCACGAATCAGCTAATATTCCACATGTTTTATTCCATGAAAAGCAGACACGGGTCACGGAGATTATTCCGTGTAGCAAAACTGCACGACACGCATCCACACTGAGACCTCATTGGTAATGTTGCAGCTTTCCGATGAGACATCAAGTGCACTGAAAATAGCACAAAAGCCAAAGTGAACCCTCTATGAACCCCCATTGAGTGAAGAGGTGCACGTGGGACTACTATACTTGAATGCTAGTAGGAGGAAAGGTGCACTTAACTGATCATTAGAAAAAAAGAGAATGTTAATACCAAATTCTGCGCCCACAAAGCGAATGATAACGGAAACAGAAATGTGTGTAAATCGTAGAAGATAGTCTTGGAGATACTGAGTCCCCAACAATTGTATCCTCGTTTGTTCAATTACTTGCTGCCAAATCAGTGAGTGCAACAATGGCAAGTGCATAGGTTGAATAGAGAGTTTTCAATAATGCCAACATGAGTTGAACACGTAGTTGTGGAGGAAACACGGTGGTAGAGTTAGTGATGAAGTCACCACGGCTACAATTGTCAGTAGCCTCGTCTATTTCCTTTAAACACGGTCTACAGCGCATCTGCAAATATTGCAACGTAATTTATGCTTACGTATTTCCTTATTCGTGATGACTGTGCACTTGTCACGAATGCATCTTGGGACTAAAATCTTTCGGTACTCCGAGAAACAATCAAATGAATGAATTCCCTAATCGATCTTTGACGTGTTAAGTCGCTTCATGTCAACATAGGTTGCATTGGGGTTTAATGCAATGCATTGTTATGCAAATCGTCAGGTTGGATTTGTATATTTGATGTAACATCGTAAGCTTATGAGGGCGTATAAGTGCTACTAGAATCAGGAAACTTAAACTAATAACGAGGCAGCGGCTGTAAGTCTGCAACCAACAATCTTATCCCACCGAAGCACACAAATTGTTAAAATCGCAATTTGATAGATGCTGTAGAATCCAACTGCATTTGCCTCACTTGCTGTTAATTTTACCTCAGTTACTCACCACGGTCGTGTTGTGCGAAATAAAAACTCCGTCAAGGATTGTTTTGTCGAAATGAAGCAAAATTCATAGATTTGCCAAGGTACCAGCTATTGGAGAAGTGGCATTTGACCCACTGAACTTTGGATAGCATCTCTAAATCATATAAATTAGATGAATTCACAATTTTGAGTCATTTAAACCCATTCAGATGGTACACCCTTTGTGTTTTCTGCTACTTCAAATTATCGTCTCATTTGGACGAACTGTCAGTGACGGAGGTGATGTAGACAGATTATCCTACCTGCAATTTCGTGTTTGACTTTAAATGCTTTAGTTAAGTTTACTGGTTTAGATCGCGAAATGAGGACATCAGAAGGTGCCAACCGACATGTGATTATAAACGACAGTGAGAAAAGAGCTATTGGCAATGTAAGACGATTAATGCAGACATGCTTGACACAGCGTCAATGCCGTTACCCGCACACGTACTTCTATGAAACGGGCAACAATAATAGCAATTGGAACATTACAATTATCCGGCCTCGCAGTCAGCAGAAATCAGTAATTGAACCTCCTTTCTCCTTCCGTTTGAGCAGCAAATACCTCCAGCTGAATGCCATGAGTTGTGTCTCGGTAAATGCTTTGACGTAAAAAATGCGTTTAAACCTTTCATTATTCAAAAACCCAATTAAAATTTGGGATTGACATGTCTATGCACAAGAAAGTAAATCTAGATGCTGCAATCAGCATTGAAGCTAATTTGACCTGTCAACGGCACTGCGATTTGCTATCAAGTTTCTATTTTGTACAGTAAGTTCGAACGGGTGGCTTTACCATGAAATGTCAACTAAAATCTAGTTAGCTGGTCATGCGGTGTCCGAAAATGCCTATTTTGTCAAAACGTTTTTGCAGATGATAGTGGGACATAATATTATATTGTCTCATGGACCGATTACAATTTCGGAGTTCGAAATGCACGCAGACGTCAACGGCGACACAAGTGGTGACCTTCGCTTTGTAAACAGCAGAATTGTGATCGGCAATACAGGGACTCATGCTTTGGATCCATTTTATTCTAAACGTGGCGGTGTGTTGTATCTCCTGCAGCTGTACATCAATTCAATCTGCTAGTGATTAATAAAGACTTGGTGAAATCTCGAAAAACGCATTCCCTTATTATTTTGCCCTCGTTTATTTGTCCAAATATAATCAAATAAAACTGCAATGTTTGGACTTATTTTATCGCATTTAATCAAAGTTCTCTTTAAGAGGCTTCGGGAATTGTCGTCAAGTTTTCTGTTCACCAATTCACTCCTTTTGATCACTTAAATGTGTCATTAGTTTTTAATGGCTAAAGTTGCTCGTGTACATTGACATGGTATCTTATATCAATGCTTACACTGTCTTGTCAATTGACAATTAATTATGTATGCACGTTTGTGATCACGCTGTTAGGCATTATGCACATTTCGCTGCTTACATTGAAAATCGAAATAAATGGACACGCGCACATCCCACTGTGTCCACTTTGTCCTTACTTATTCCAATTGCCTGTTATAAATAACAACAAAAAGCTGACTTATGCCAATACTGAATGCACACGTAGATGTGTTCAAGTAGACGATTCAAAGTATTTGGTTTATGATAGTGAGGTTTGTGTGTGCGTGGCGCATCCAACATGCCTCAACATTAATGCCACCACTAATGCAGAACTCAAATTACTCACGGTGACGATAGGTGTGTGTTGCTGACAGTATGCACAGACTGATGTAATTTGTGTTCTGGACACATTTCACGACATCAATTTCTCATGAAATTCACTCAGATAAAGACGCTGGGTCACAGTGCCTTTGTATCTGATGCAACAAGCGAAATTAGGAGATGAGCTAATTTAGAATTCACAAATTGTGAAGATAATAATTCCTTTTTACGGAATCGCGTCTATAGGTCAAAAACAAAATTCCACCAAATAAACAACCACCAAAAGTGTTTAAATTACATGATTGTAAATTGTAAGCAAATATCGGTTTAATGTTGCAAGTTCATGGTCAATTCATTTCACGGGATTTGGCTTAAATCCCAAGACACTGTACATGTTATCGGCTCTACTGTGCTAGATATCGTGCGAAACAAAACAGGCTCTGTCAAAATCGTGTTATCAATGCCTGGCTAGCAATCTGTGCTGTATAAATGCACACCTATTGAGAATAAATGATGCCAATCTGCTTCACATGTACAACCGCACGTTATTGGGAATCGCAAATCGCAAATGTGTGTGCTGGTGTGGCAACTGTTGAGATGGTTGTGCAGATGTAGGCAGCTAACCTTTCGGTTTCGGACGTTTTTTAGAGCTCAGACAAATTATTTGTGCATTTTTCTAAGCAGCCATTTAGCAAACCCAAGTAATCCACTAGTCAGGCTGCATGGGAAAGTCCTGCGGTTGATTACACTCGGTTCGACAAGGCGACATCTCCGTAGTGTGATTTGCTCATTCTGTTAAACAAGTATACACCAAAGTTGGTTTAGCCACTGGTTAGGGCAGCATCTTTGTTGCTTGCATATGAAAGACTTCCATGTGCGTATCTGATTTATTTTGAGTTTGAATGCCTTTATCCTATTTGCCTTTGTATCAGCTTGCATAACGGCATTTCGGACGCGCTAAAATTTTTACATTTATTTTGCAGATCAAATTGAGGTTAAATAACCCAATACAAAGCTTGCTAAAGTAGTTATCAGGCAAGAAGTTACCTGCATGGAAGACAGTAAAATAGACCGAGCACCAGTGGAATTGCCCTTCAAAACTTGTAAAATGCATTCGCACGATTTATTTACTAAAATTAGCTAAGCATGTCCCATGAAATGGGGATGCGCAAATCATGCATTAATTTTTTTACAAATGCAGAGAGTAACTTAATGTTCAGTAGTGAAAACTTTAGCAAAGTAAGTGTCCTAGACAACTTAGAGGAATCAATTATTTAAACGATTCATTCCTAAATATGATGACTTGGTTAAAGTTTTCCTATTACGCAATGAGTCTCAAAAACAACCTGGTTTCTACGAGCACCGGTCCATTCAACTTAAGCTTGACTAAATCGTAAATTGCGTTTATTCCTCTGCTAGTTTTTCATGGGTTGACTCAACTGAGATTAGCAAAGGACATATCATTTTACCTGAAAACGACTATATTGAAGGCCAGCATTGTGCTAGCCATTAAGCGCGTAGAGCACCCATAAATGGTCAGCTAAGCGTAGGCATCTAACTGACTAATTTTCCCTATCAAATCGACGCTGGCATACGGAGGCTTCAATAAGTCGAGTGCTGGATTTGTCCAAAGATTTGCACGTTTCTTCTGAGTTTTTTCAAGAACTCCAGAATTCAAGTTGATGCAATTTGTATCCATGCTTACCTCAAGGCTTAAGTAAACATACTTGCAAAACAGCGATAGCACTTAGCCAACATTAAACCGATTTGAACAAATGGAAACAAATACTTATCCTAAACTAGATGATGAAATTAGTGGATGGTCATTTCTCCGGCACCTAGGTATGCAATCACTTAGAAGCAGTTTTAGATGCACGCAGATGCATGCAAAACAGAGATCCTCGCTACTTCCAACCAGTGCAAATGCAATGCATGGTGGATATTCTTTCATAACCCATCACTTGACGGAACGTTCTAAGCTTAATATAACAGTGGGAAGTACAGGGCAGGTTAGTAATTTCGTCAGCGGATATGTTAGGAGCAATGTCTGTGGCGGAAAATTAGCACGGTAACGACTTTGGATTATTACCACACAAGGCACACACGATGTAGGCACTTGTGATCAAGTAGATGGAAAGTTTTCAGTGACACTGGGTCAGCCGCTCTGGTTTACAGAAACCATTCAGATAAGACACCAGTTAGTTCTCGACCTATGTCAAATGACCACAAGAAATAAATTAGTCGCCAATCTCGATTTACAAGTGGTGGAATTGTCCCATGTATTTTACCAAGTGAAGCCACTTATGCATGTGCATAGAGCAGCAAGTGATTTCGAAAATATGAAAGCCCCATGCCCCCTGATGCCTGTATAATTAGATCCAATTGGTGCGTGTGTGTGTGGGTGTTTAAAAAAAGATAGAGACACATAAATCCGCCATGTTCTTTTGTATTGCAATCAAACGGATGACATTATCCAAGTAAAGTTATGGTGTCAATTCACTTAAAGCAATTCGTTATGCACCTTGATGCTCGTTCGGACAGTTGCACCCACCTCATCATAAGCAAAAGCAGACCCTTCGTTGACGCTGAAAACAGGAAGTGTAGTAATGTATTGGGCGTCCTACAAGCATTTGTTGATTCAAAATGTTTACAATAATTGTAAAGCATGTGATGTGTAGCATCTAGCGAATTATTATAGAAATCTAAGATGTTGAATCAGTGGAACACAAACAAGCAGAATAGAAATGATTTTATGTAGCTTGGTCAATTGACAGCTGCCTGTTTAAGGTTGATGGCGCCAGGCCGGGCGCCAAACAGGCCTAGAATAATTTGAAGGCCCGAGTGAGCAACCGCAAGCGGCTAGCTGGTTCCTGAGTTTGACTGTCCGCTGCCGTGCAGTTGAGGAAACCCACATGTAAAACAAGAGCAATACACCAGTCCTAAATAGCGAGACCAAATGATGCCTTACTGCTCTAGTTTAGTAGCAAAATTCACGTCACAGCAAGTTTAAATGGACTCAGATGCATGAAAATGGCAAACCGCGTTACCGCGATCACGTGCATGTGGAATACGTGACAATATTTAAGTAGAACATACATTTGAAATTGATGGAATGATGAAAGCGGAAAAATAACACGTCCACCAATCGTCTCCTAAATCTTTAAGATCTGTATGCTTGAGAGACATTGTTAAGAGTCTTTAGGTGTTTTTTTTTAACTTTTTGTTGTAAATCCGCTGAATGATGGCATTGATTTCATCGCGCAAATAGTTTTTTTAGTGGATTAACTTTAACAGACCTTCGAGGTGTGCACGGCACGCGGAGTAAAAACCGAATGCCATCCATCTGCTGCTAAAAGGGAGCGGATTGAATAAATTTAACCAGAAACAGGGGTCAATTTTACTACTACAGTTTAAGAGACGTTATTTTAAAAGCATGTAAACGTCTGAAACTGGCTTCATACTCATCTAATGCCATGAATTTACACCCATTTATTAGATCATATCGGTTGTACTTAGAAATTTAAGAGGAGATGCTTCTGTATTGGCAATCACTTTTTAATGAGTTCTGGTTTAGAATATTAATTAAATGTTTACCCTCATTTTTACTCAAACTACTCGAAATAAGCTACTGTCGTATACTTTGTGCCGGACAAAATAAGCGTAATTTTTTGACACACCCAAAAATGCAATCTAGATTGATTATCGTCCTTAAAAAGTGCCAACACTAAGACAACAAAATAAGGAAGTCAATAATATGCATGATGCCATTAATATCTATAGTTAAATTGTTAAGTGGTTGTTTTGAATCTGGTGTATCTACGAAATCGAGACATTTGAATTACTAAATTAGCTACTATATGCACATATAGTAGTGGTGAATAGTAAAGCTGTTAACTTTAAA
Organism: Mesocestoides corti; assembly: GCA_900604375.1. Classification (NCBI taxonomy): domain Eukaryota; kingdom Metazoa; phylum Platyhelminthes; class Cestoda; order Cyclophyllidea; family Mesocestoididae; genus Mesocestoides; species Mesocestoides corti. The sequence goes on from UXSR01000768.1 coordinate 15,980, forward strand.
AACAATTGATTTGACCCTGGCCATTTTGCTTTTAACAGGCCTAAAACAAAACGAAATGCGTGACATGGAAGTATTTGTTATAATTCTATAAAGATGTCTTTTGACTGTTATACGACTGCAGGCGGTAAATTAATGGTAAGATGAGTGCTCGATTTGGAAGCAATTTGGCAATGATTTGTTCACCTGCAACAATAAAATGGTTAGTTTTCTCTTTTATTAATGTAGTTTAAATTAATTGCAACGATGTCAATTATTTTGCACCATTGTTCGAATTTATTTCTTTCTATATAAAATTAGATGTAGTAACTAACACTAAACAATACTGCTAAATTATAATTTTGCAAAAAAATCGAATGAGTCATGTTTAGTACAAATTAGTAATAAATTTATGCATAGTTTATGTCTGCCGTTACTTTTCAGTTATTGATAGCACTGTTTCAACCGGGTAACCTAGTATTTCTTCCAGGTTTTGAGCCCTTCACCATTTCATACCTCAGCCTGCTTTTCTATTAATGACACTTAGTTTGTTATAATTGGTAATTGCACTCTGAATGTGGCTAGGTTTCCTATTGTGCAGGGACCTTATTTTTCACCTTCTCTAATAACTGTTCGATGCGACTGTTATACGTTTTCTGACTCTGAATATACACTTAATTTTCAACATAACTATTTTGTTGAGACCATGAGCAGACATAGTTAGGCAGCAATTATAGGTGTAAATAAATGTTTGACTTGAGGCGTTTTATAGTGCCTTCAGCAAATCAGTTCTTTTGAACAAATGATAATTTTGTAGCAATTACGTTTGAATCATTTTATGATTATATAAACCCACCTTTCTAATATTTCATCTGGTCAATTTTCTATGTTATCATTGTTATTCAGATGAGTCATTTTTTTAAATTTTCGGTCTCCGTTAACACGTGAAGTCTGGTTGCTATTTGTGCAAATATTTTTAGGTATGGATATCTTTATTAAACAGTGTCCTTTAAATTTTTTTGTTATGCAGACTTTGTTTATTTGACATTATGCCTAATATCACTCCGCTTCCAAAGATTTATCATTTTGTAAAATGTAAAGATCATTTCTTTACACAATTACAAATAAGGCACAGAGTTTTGCTTTAATAATTGGAAGCCGTCCGCCTTCCGTATCTAAAAAATACGCACTTTTTTACTGAGGAAGCTGTTCCTCAAAAATAGAAACATTGTAATATCTGGTGTTAAGTAATATTGTTCACTTCCATTTTAGTGAGCCAATATCAGAATGGCTGCAGCCTGGCCTCAACGACAAGCCTAAAAAACCTTTAGTTTACGCAATCGTCGACCTCCTCTGTGTCAGTGGACATACCTTAACTTATTCTACCAGCCATTGTGAATTTGTGTCATGCTGTTTTGCCTCTAAGCACTCTAATAAAACTTATTCTGGAGCCATCGCCATAGACTGTGAGGGTCTGTATTTAACTTACCAAATTCACCCCCGATATGCGATTCTTTTTACCTGGTCGTGTGTTCTTCGGTGGGTAGAACACACCGTAGGCCATAGGTCATTTTTCCGAGTCTACATAACTGGTCTTATCCATCCGCGAACTCCAACTGACGTGGACTTCGTAGCTACCACCCATCGAGGGCATTCACTTGACACGGACGGTTATGCCTACGATGCAAGCCTTGGAGTGTGCTGTTTGATGATTTTGGTTGAGGATCAAGTAGGGTTCAACCGTTTGTCCGTCGCTTTCCAAAGACACGCTTGGTGCTGCCATAACAAACCAAGTACGTAACTTGTTGATTCAAAGAAAGCGCAGTGTGTAAGACCCTTTTAGTTTCCTGACATTGTTTGAGATTGGAATTTCGCCTCCTCCGTAGTGTAACTACACTTGGTCCCAAAGTTAGGCTTGTCTGATTTCTAAAGTTTGTAAGTTAGAACGTAGTTGATGGTGACATTTCATTTAATGTAGAGCGTACCTGATGGGTTCAACAGTATCCATCAGCCTCGTCGAGTATATTTAGGCATATTAATGGTCTCTGATTTCGAATTTTTTCAAAGTGTCTTAACGTTTATTTCCAAAATTTTTAACTCCCTGTTTAGATGGCTACTATTTGGGCAAGGAATCACATGTAGATTTTGTTTTTGCTACGTCTTGGGCATCAATATTTAAATATCCTCCTTGGTTTGTATCGATCGATGTTTAGACCCAATAAACTGGATCAATTTATTGTTAACGAATGGTTATTATTGCAAATTCACCATTAAGAAGTTATCAGCTTCAAAAATTTATTTTTTTTGAATAGATGTTATGAGATGTTGCAAACCTATCATATATCTCAATTATTTTCCTTAATTAATCATGCACTTCTATGTGTATTTTCCCTGTTAAAACTAGTTGAAATTTATCTGCCGTTTAATTAAAAGCTACAAGGTTCCCAACAATTGAATATGTAAAATTTTTAACGCGTGTGCCTTCACATAATATTTTCCAAAATTATCACGCTTAAATCTATTTTAAATGAATAGCTTTTTGAGTTTATGCTTTCGTGAATAGTGGTTGCTTGTGTCGAATGGATGTATTAACACAAGAGAATGTCATTCCTGTAAAACCGCCTGTGTTATTCGACTGAATTGTGGCAAGTAAGTGCACTTGCATTGCCAACGATGATATCTACCCTCTCGTGACTCGTGTGG
>UXSR01000769.1:0-18651 GCA_900604375.1 Mesocestoides corti
GTGGTGGTGGTGGTGGTGGTGGTGGTGGTGGTGGTGGTGGTGGTGGTGGTGGTGGTGGTGGTGGTGGTGGTGGTGATTAAATGCTCATTGCATCTTCCCGTAAAAAAAACAGCATTGCACTTGTACTTGAGACACAAATCTGAGTATCTGACCAAATATCCTAACTGGAAAAGGCAAGTGAATCATAACTTGGTCAACAGCCGCAAATACGAGTAGGAAACAATTCAGCAACAAAATAGGTGATCAACATTACGCATAGCACCAAACTGCTTAATTACCATGTTTCGGGGTGAAAGTCATAAATACTGTTGGCGAATATGCTGCCTAAAATCTACAAACATCAGGAAGAAGGCGCTGGAGCAAAGTGTTTGTGTGAAATTCGCCCATAAGACCCACAACTGTGACTGGAATAAGAATTTATAACGTTGCTCACTAATAAAATTTCCTTTTAATTAACTCATTGGATAAGTGACTAACGTGTAGGACCTAAAGCATTCCAGTCTCTACTCCACATTTTCAGTTATTCGACAAATGACGCTTGTCTTTTGAACATCCAGTCCCGTAGATTGCCCAAATATTTTCAGTTTTAATATTTAATCCCAACTTCTGTATAAATGCATGGTTTTTAGTGGTGAATTGCAGCGGCAACTGGATCTTAGGAAATAATTCATGAAATACCAAGAGCTTCCAACAGAAGATTTTGATTCTAAAAATGAAGAACAACAGGAGGCCCGCGTGCCTAGGAGGTCTTGGTTAATTAAGCGGCTGCCAGAATGCCTAAGCAGGCTGCACAGGGCTGAAGAATCCAGTAAGGAAGTTTCTTTGCTTCTGAGAGCGCAAACAATAAAAACTCCCAGCCAGAGGACTGCCCGTCATTTATTTTAATGCATTTAGGCTAGTATTCTGCCTAATTATCCCTCCAGCTGTTTCAGGAAGTAAATTTTTCCAGAAACACAACTGTCACGTGCACGTCTGCCGTATTTTCATGCAGAAATACCGTTCTTGAAGCCACTGCTTAAGCACCCCAATTGATGAATGCATGCACACTACCAGAAATATCCAACGGCGTGGCGTGAATAGTGGTTTTACCTTTTGACGGCGACAATTTTCTTCACCGCTAAATTGGACTGTTGCAAATTTTGCAAGACCTTCTGCTACCGGCTTCTTGAAAGTTACTGATCTATGACAAATGGGGCTTCGTGTCTCACCTCATTCAAATAGAGGGACAAAAATTATCATTTGAGCCTGGTGAAAAGAGCCACAACGGTATCAAGAGTGTGTAGAAAGCACTTCAATTAGTGAAAAAGACTGTAAATAAGAGAAATGATAGAAGGTTTACCGGAAGGCATCGAAAGTCTAAGGTTTGTTGTCATTCTTCGGTTGTGACCAGTAGACGTGCGCAGATAAGCCAAAAATTGACACCTATTCTATTCCTTGACAACAAAACTTCCTTTAAGGTATTCGATGACATCTAAAAAGTCTGAGAAGCCTGTATATGAATTTGAACAGTGGCTGTGATAACTGACTAATTCGAATTTGCTACTATCGTCGGGTTAAAGTGACATCACATTGCAACTTCAGGTTGTTTGGACGTGCTCTAAACACGAGGATTTTATTTCACGAAGTAAAATGTAATGCAGAACCGTTTTAGATTTTGATCAAGCTGAAATAAGAATTTGAATATATTTTTTTTGCATGTATTTACTAAACTGATTTTGAACACCTCAGAGACCGTGAGTTCTTCTGCCTTGATTAGTAACTATGCGGTCGTTCCTATTCAGTGCCAAAATCGTTGCATTTTTGACTTTAAGCAACCCTGTACACGTTAAAACTGCGAGGCTTCATCGAATTCACAAATAAGTTATTTTGACAAGAATAATTTGTGACTCAGAGAGAACTTACAAAAGATTCATTATCGATTTAATGTCGTGATACTTGTTCTGCGTAGATATGAAGTTTGACTTATTCTCTTTCAGATAACAGTTAAACGTTTTGAGACTAAACATACAAAAAACACAGTTAAAAATGCAGTAATCCTTATTGATCAATTTAAGACCACTGTTTTAAATACACTTAATTTAAAATGCTACTTTAGATTAGCACTCAAGATATACTATGCATCCCCGGAAATAAAAGTCAGTTTCTTTCATTCACCTTTTCATAATAAAACAAAAAATGCAAAAGTTAACCTAGATTATATTTTATATGCAAAAATTATTGAATTCCATGCAAACATTGTTTGTAGACTTCAAGCCTTTGAAAGAACAGAGAACGGCAGCATGGTAAAACGTCTTTTTATTTAAATTTATTGTGTTTACGTGGAAGTTAAAAGTTTCGCTCTTCTGTTCAATTCGGATCCATCCGTTCAGAAATTTATCAATTTTGTTTTAATTAAGACTTGCGCAGTCAAATTTAATTTTTGTTACGATCTGTCTAATTTGCAAATGCGTGATTCATCAAGATCTGCTTATTTTAAAATTTGTTTTACAGAGGCAATTCGTTAAGTATTTAAAAATCTCGAAGCACAGCAAAATTTTTAGTGAGACAATCAACAGAGCCGAGAAAATACTAGCCTGCCATCAAGTAGATTTGATTAAACGGACCTTTGCCAGTCATAACTTTTTTGTGTACACGTAAACTTACATACCTACAGTAAAATTACGGCAATATGTTGATCATAAAAATGGGTATATTCATTAATTTAAGCTTGTGCGATTGCCAATTAAAAGCTCAGTGCTGCAGTCATTTTTTATCAAGCTGTAATTGTTTCTGCATTCAGCATAGTTTGAGCGAAGCTGCTCTTTCTCAAATGAAAAAGGCTAAAATCACTTTCATTTATTAAAATAAACACTGGAATAATGTGCTTGTTAAATAATTCAGATTCAATTAGTTGGCCTGGAATTGTTTAGGAGACGCTATCACGATAAACTTTGTCATAAATAAGTTGTTTAAACATACTACATAATAGTAACTTTTACGTTTGAAGTGACGTTGCAGCAATTTAAGACATGAGAAATTATTTGATATAAAGCTCACAAAACTTGTACAAGAAGGAATCCTATCTGTTTAATCACAAATAATTCATTGAGATAAGTTTTAAATGCCCTTAAGATAACAAAAGCCTTGGAGGCACGAATCAACTAAAATTAAGCAAAATTTCTCAAAACGTTTATGTTATGATGCAATCCAGTAGTCCTGTACTCCCATTTCATGGACAACCACAGTTTTCACAGCCATGAGACTACGTTTAAGTTAATTCATTTAAAGCAAAGTTTTCGTTTTTCGCACCAAGCAAATACCCAGCCAATTTGGGCAAATTTGTTTTCTTAAATAATTTCTATTCATTTATCTCAATATCTATCATTTACTTCAATATCTGTCACTATTATAACGATTCTAACGATAGTCAATCTCGTCAGGTGAAACGAGTTTTTGTACTCTCAAGCTAATTTACCAGCACATACCTACTCAATGCATTATGATCTCTTTCCAGCTTGTAATAAATGACCTCTCATTGTCCGGTTTAAAACTGTCGATGTTATTGCCTCATAGATGACATAATGTTAAGTACAGATTGCACTGAATTAAGACCCACAAATCCGGCTTTAAACCAGCGAACGTGGCATCACAAATTTTTTTTGTTTAGACTAAAACAACTTTTTTTTCCTGGAAGAAAACGCACAGTTCGTCAGACCTATGACAATACCGTGCTAATTACCGTGTTCCCTTGCTGCCGTCCACCAATCACGTTGCAAGACGACCGCGTCACACGCAAATCGCAATATTGAACGACAACTTGGGGCCATTTTGTAGTTGGATGTGTCACGGTGAAGACTTGGATTTTCCCACGTAGTGGTGTCCCTTACCAACATGACCTCCAGAGGCATAGAATCCTTGATTATGTCTACTGGTGCTGCACCACAAAAAAATGGACACATTGGTTATAGGTGCGTGGTTTTGTGCCTTTTTTATTACGCTTGAATTACAAAAATTGATTTAATGAGTTGATTCATTGCATATTTTTAAATTTATTTCCCTTGAAAAGTTGGAATAGCTGCATTTTTCATTTTATTACAATACCCACATTTTTTTCTGCTTTTTTATCTTCAAATATTAAAAACATTTTTACTTGCCCAGACAGTGAAGTTTTGCCATCACACATGGAATTATATAAACCTGAAAATAATTTTTTGTGTGCACAAGAATTCCCTGAAAAACGTAAAAGTTAGTCATAACTCACAGAAATTATTTCAGTTTGTGCATTTTAGGAAAAACATTTAAAAGAAACTGACTGGACACAGGCGGTGGAATTGGTGGCCATTTTTTTTCTGATTTTCGTAACATAAAGGAGAAGTTGATAGATAAATGTTCCCGCAATTTATTGCACTCACGCAGTGGAATCACCAGTAAATTTAAAGTTGCTTTTGGGAATAATAAGAAAAAATATTTTTCCATGTCTGTAGACATTACCGGCCACATTTCTTATACGAAATTGAGTCTTGGGGGGCATCCTTTGGGGCATAATATTTTTTTCGAAACTTCACTCAAAAAGGTAGAAATATTTTCAAAAGAAAATTCTGCCTTCCTAGTTAAGAAAGCTTGCAGCGTTCCTTTAAGAAGCACACTTCCCTTTTAATAAATCTTTAATTTGCTTCAGGAAAATTTTCTGTCTTTACCTGCGTCACTTCTCGAGGTGACTTTAATACTACCTAGCCATATCAAGCAGCTTGATTATTTTGACTCACCAAGTGGAACTTCGGCTTCTGTAGTTCCAAAATCACATCAATAAATTGAGTTGTTAAATGATCATTAACTATTTTCCAACGCAAGCATAGTTTATCTTGAAGAGTTTAATCAGGTTCTTTACTTGCCGTCGAAACACATAAAGTGCCCTGCTTATTCACAACTCCATGGGAGATATTTTGCAGTGTTCTTTGTGTTTACTGTTGTACAAGTAATTAATTTGGAGGCATTCTGTGAAGCCTGTGAAAAAGACACATACAAGGGTAGAGAAAAAATTTTTTGGTTCACTCTTTCCTCTTACAAAATAACACCTGAAAAAGAAAGAAACATGAATAGGAATATATACTAACATGGAAAACAATACAAAGATAATTAGATAAAGACTTTTTGAGGGATGGACAGCATGAGGGTTATTGGGAGCGATTTCATTGGCGCAGATTTTAACACAATAAATGTGGTTGACTTAACAGGAACTGTTTTTTTTTTAAAAAAATGTTTTATTTCCGTTGCGCTAAAGTAAAATATATCTCTCTGCTTGTAAATGAAGGAAATGCTTTCTTTGCTCGCGTAGGTGTTATCAGCTGTCGTCAGTTTGCTCTCGACCGATTTCTTATAGTTTCACGTAATTAGTGTCAATTTCCTTACAGTGATAGTGATTGCTTCCACTTACCGTTGCTGATTTTATAAGAGATAAGCGATTCTGTTTAGAAAATGTACTAATGCTTCTTTCTTCACAGGCTAGCAGCTACATGAGGGTTGCCTAACTAGGTGTAAGCCATGATAACTTTACTGAAATAATTTTGCTCGAAATTGTTTCGTAAAATTGTATAAATTGATTTAATTTCCCATAGCAAACACAATATTTCTCTTAGATTTTTTTAAAGTAACGACCAATTTTAAATGCAGCATAGTTATAAAAATAATTTCCAAATGACTTTTAGAATAAATTTGAATGAAGGAGTCATGAACTGGAATTTTCAAATATATGAATCGGACCAAAGTAATTGTGCTCAGATATACACGCACCTATTATTTTCCAAATATTATTTATAGCGTAAAAAGCTGTCTAGCAGTGTCATGATAGCAAAACCACAAAAACCCCATAGGCGTATAGAGGTCAACGTAGATGTCCAGTGGAGTGATTTCATATACTGCAGTTATTGCTATTCATCGCTTAGGTCATTCAAGTCACAGGAAGATTTTTTTAACAATAATTCCATAATCGCTTCATCCTTTTTAAGCGTGTTTCAGAAGGAAACTTGCTAAACTACCTGTGCAGAAAGCTGTAACTTTGCTGACTGAAATGTGAATATCGTAAAACTTGGGCATACTGGCACATTAAATTAGCTTCTGACACTATGTTTAATGGGTCACTTAATAAAAAATTTGGAATACGATGCTCCGAAACTATCACCCAGTCCATGGAATTTAATTTTAAAATTTGAAAATCCCTTTGCACTTAGGGAGGTACTGAAATTGGCTTTTTGGATCAATAAATATTAAACATATTTTAGGTGTAAATTAAAAGCAAAAGCAAATGGTGATAAGCATTTGTGGTATTTGTTACCAAAAAACACTTTTCTGTCTGTGGCTTTAAGTAAGATTCTATAATACATTCAAACAAGTACATACTGAATTAGAGAAAAACTCGAGATAAATTCCAGCTTTCATTGAGTCGCATAACTTTCATCTGTTCTTAGAACGACTTGGTTTTTCCAGTCTGATAAGCTTCTGGTTTTTCACCACGAAGTTCAGTGACATTGTCTTCTTCGATGTCTTTTCTTTCATGGGCTGCACTCGCAAAAATGATTAAGAAGTGGTTGGTTTTAAAAGTGATGCATTTGATGAATGGACAAGTTTGTCTGCATATTTTTTTAAAAAAATTATAAATCAATATATCAGGTGTTACATTGTCATAAACCTTTGTCTTCTGCTCTCATGGCATGGAATCTTACATAAAGCACAAACCTATTACCTACAGAATTATCAAAAGGATCAGCTTATACTTCTAATTTCTAACTAGCTGCCCCCTTTTTGACGATATTTTGTCCCCCAGTAGCTACAATGGCTGTTGCCCAAAAGCTGTAGCACCCCCAATAACAGTGTTTAATGCAGCAAACCTTAGGTATTAAGTCAGTTAGCTGACTAGAGTACCGAGGTCTATAAAGCTTCCAGGCTGGAAAATTTTATCTATTCATGGCACACTTTAATATTATTTAGAAAATTATGCTGTCGAATAAATGTGTTGTCGAAACAATATCCATGTAAAATCAGTTTTCCCTCAACGATTGAAAACTAAATAAATTTCTTTCCTTTTGCAACTTACCTCGGTGGATTAACAGGAAACTGGAATATCAAATCCATTTTGGCCACCAGTTCCTAAAGACCAATTCGACTAGGGCCTATTTCGTTTGGTACTGACACAAAAAAACTTAAAATTTTTGGCAAACTTTTAATTGCTGAACACTTGCAAGCATAAACACTAAACAGAGGGTTTGCGTAGATAATATAAACGTCTCTTTAAACTAATAGAGAGATAAGATCATTTCTTGTCTTGGTGTGTTTGCTTAAAAATAAAGGATTCAGGATGCAAACTGTAACTACTAAACCTTGTGATTGCTTCTCTTAAGTGTTTAACACTCAGCAAAATTAACTGATGCAGGTCTAAACATATTTTTTTATTGAAATGAAATAGTTTTACTATGTCGAGTAGTTAATTCCCGATTGACGTGGTTGTGCCATGTATCAGGAGTCGGTACCAGTCGAGGTATGGACGCTGGAGGCAGAAAATAAAAAAAGGCACTGCAAAACGGTGCCAAAGTGTCAAAGTGTTTATTACTGGTTGTCTTGGAAAAAAATCCCATCAGATTAGTGGGTTGATAAAATTAATCCAAAGGCACAACGGGGCAGTGTTTGCATATTTGAAGCGGGGTTTTCTGTTCTACACAAGACTGGTCAGTGGGGTTCGCTGTTTTGCTGAAAAAAAAAGTGTTAACCCCCTCAGACGCTTGGCCTACCTCTATGACTCACAAAGAGCACCTGATACAGCAAATGACCTATATCGGGACTCCTAAAGGGAAAAGGTCCTTTGAATGTACCTCAGTGGTGAAAACTGGACCTAAGGCCGCTTTATTGTTTGCTTAGGGGCCAATTAGGAACTTTTTTTTTAAATCAAACACACTGCCAGCCCGGTGTGCTGTCAAATCAATTATCAAGACTGAATTTACATATTTATACTTCATCAGAGTCAAAACAGTTTATATTTCAAGCTAAATTTACTTCTAAAGGGCGTCAGGAAATTCAGGTGATGGTGTATTCCGGAAGGAAGAAAATCCGGTTAGTTCAGGTTCATTTCATGCGTAAACAAACTACTTCACAAACCTCTCCAAAATCGGTTCAAAATTATTAGTGCTCAACAGCCTTCAGACACACCTCTAACAACATTGTTATCCCGCGCACGCTTCATTAATCTCAATGTTGAAGTCTCATTGGCATCGAGAACTTAATCTCGCCATCAAAACAAATCACTGGATTACAATTTTGCCCACAAAGCAATAACAGTTGTCAAAGTGAAGCAGACTCGTGTGTCCTTGGCCAGAAACGGCTCTTTTTACAAGTCTGGCATCTTTCAGGGCTTTTTCTGACTCAAAATTCCAAGACGCCTTTGCGAAAACCAGGATTCTGCATTTAGCATTTTCGTGTAACTTTAATGGGTTCCTTAACCTGACTTAATATTTTGGCTACGTAATCACTTTAAGTTACGGGCTGCTGAGTTGTAAACGGTTTGACAAAACGTTGTCGACCAAATACAAATCACTCAAACTAACGCGCTATTTCACGCAAATTACCTGAAGTCAATAATATTTGGATTTAAGAGTGCTATGCTTGACAGTCAAACCCGTGAATAAGTTGAAACGTACTTATTTACTTTTAAATTTTACTCAACAGCTTTGTAATAAATTCGATGAGTTCATAGATTTAACACGTGAGAGATGACGCAAATTTACATAGTTGCTGAAGAGAAATAAACAAATTAAATCTAATTTTCCAAGGCAAAAGGTAAGCAAGTCATCGAATGATTTAACACGAGCAAAATTTCACCCAAGCACAATTTGCCTTATCTTCCAACTGACAATAATTAAGGGCTGTTTTTGCTGCCATTTAAAATACTAATGACCGGCTAGATAGTCAATGAAGGCGACATTTTTAGTCTAGAAATCAAATTAAAACTCATAAGCATTAACCTTAATTGCACGATCAACAACGATACGCGCCAGTACATTGAAATGCCAGTATCTGGCAGCAGGTACCTATTTGCTAAACGCGGGTCTTCGTGTAAGTAACGTGAGTTTTCAAATGTCAAAGGTCAGCCGCGGTATTGCGAAATCACCTTCATGCCTGCGGAAAAAAACAGCGAAAATGTCCAGTAAACTATGTTAGAATGCGAATTTTTACAACAAAAAATCATGATGTAAATGATATGTTTAAATGGATAGATGCGCATATCAAACCGGGGACGTTTAAAACTATGTTAAAATTATATTCAACCAGACTTCCCACCTCTTAATTGTGCAAGATTGGAAAGGCTTGGCAAAAATCTCATATAGGGAAACAATATAATGTTATTTAGTTAATTTAAATAAACAAAATAAATGCAACTCGGTTTTCTATGATGATTTACCCTCTAACTAGTACAAGTTACTTTTCAGAAAGTGACAAGGTGAATTTATGATAGATGAAGAGAACTGCTTACTTCTGTTGTCGTGCCCGTACATATGCATATGTCATCTTCGGACACAAAACGGCCTAGAACGATTCGATGAAATTAAAATTAAAACGTATCAAAGAAATGACCATTTCTTGACCACAAGACGCTATTTTTACACGAACGCTGCACGCATATTTCTGGGTACTGATGAAGGGGAATATGCTGAAATGATACATTTTTGTGGCCTGATAAGAATTCAGGAGTACAGATTACTTTGAAGAGACTGCAAATAAGTTGCTTTAAGGGCATTTAAACGCCTTTAATCACATCTGTTGATGGTGAAGTCAGGAATGCTACATAAAGCCAAACGAACGTAGCTTCAATGTATGATATTTTGGGATTTTAATGGATAACAAATCGACTTCTTTTGTGTTTTTTAAACTACTTTTAAGCATCATTTCGAAATACTTTTACCTAGCAATATCGTTACTTTTTGCAGAGATTTTCCAAAATCCTTGTTTGTGTGGTATCTCATTTGAGTTCCTTGGAATGGACTCCGATACAATCGCCACGTAATTGTGATGATTCCATTCAGCAGGTATCGTAGTTGCGACCACATGAACAGAGCCTCTTTACTCCTATCTAGCAGCCACCTCAGGAATGCCTTGTGGCCTCGCATTTACCTCTTCACAAAAACTTGTTTGATGCAGGAATTTAAGAGATTCACTTCTTCATGTCACTATAAGCGCAACATATACAGGTAATGTATGGGGAGTGTAATAAGAAGAGGGATATTTCGTTGAGATGTGAGGTTTACCATTTTTACTTTGAGGTAATGCCAGCGATTTTGCATTTGTTTAAAGCGAAAGTATGCAAAATTCGTTTCATTAAAAGCCAACGTTTTGAAGAACGCTTTGTTCGAGAGGAATTCCCAATGATTTCTTATTTTAGGATATTAATCTTAGAAAACCATAACATGGTTGGTAGAACATTTTCTGAACCCTTCAATAGCATGTTTTGACCATCAGGGGTAAGAAAAACATTACTTTTTCAATCAGTTGGCTCGCAGTAACAGCCTACAAATGGAGGTTTGGTTATCTAAGCGACTACGCTGAGGGATGAAGGAAGTTGTGTCTTCACAGGACGCGATATGATTGGATTCTGCACGCAGTCTAAAGATCCCGAAAACACTTTCCTTAACATTTACGCAAGGAACTCGAATTTAGAGGTTTCTGTGCTGTCTGAACAAAATACATGCCAATTTACCATTTACGTTTGAATTTAATGGCCACTCAAATCAATTTAAATGGTTGTTCAACTACCTTTTATGTATACGCAAAATCAAAACCCATTTTCAAGCTGTGAACATAACTTCAGCTGTCGAAAAAAATACTTTTTTTCTAAAGTGGTTGAAATGATTCGCAAACTGGTCTGCCAATTTGAATTTTCCTTAATGAAGTCTTATCAATAAGTGAAGCAACATAAACCTTCAAACTGCTTTTTCGTGCGTTTTCGGATCAGTGTTCGCGTGGATCTATGTAAACCCTTTTACAGCAAGATTCGATTCAGTTTTACTGGCACTTGAATAGCTATTTGAATAAGGTTATGCCAAGATGGAATATTTTCGGTCTTTCTCAGTGAGCTTACCTTAAAAACAGCAAATTTTACCCAAACGCATTGTTGATCGAGTTGGAACACGCCTTACAAAGTGTCGTTGTTAAGCCTTCTGCAGCACAAAGTTAAAGCCACAGTGACATAGTTGAGTATCTCATATATATAGTTGTGTAGATGAGCAATGATAAGGTGTAGGAATCGATGATGGATTAAACAATTGATGCTTCGCTTCGTTTCCACGCTAATTACAGAATACCGGCTCAAGCCAGCACAAAATTTTCTCATTGAAATTGTCTTGTAGGTTGTTTAACGAAATGGTGCAAATGTTTACATGCCCCCAAACATCCCATTCACGATCTTTATCTGCATGTGAAATAAAAAAGCAAGAAATTTCTATTTAGATGGATTTGTGTTACCTAAAATACAGCAGATCATCAACATGCTGTTCTTTTACCTTTATTTAAACAACTACATAGTGACCTAAGCATTAACCCCTGTGGAATGTTTTTAAGTAGGCTTTTTAAGGAATTGATGTATTTCCTATGTCAATTGAACTTGGCGCGGGCTTTCTGTGCACACGGGTCTATACGTTTAAAAGTTTGATAATAATTTTATGAAAGTTGCAACTTTTCGTTGGAGAAATTTTGTAAATTAACGACAAATTGACCGAACACGTCCTCGGTAAATTCTGGTCATCTTTCCTGATTTAATGAAACTGCAATATTTTAATTACTTGCATTTGTAGATTGGGTTTGTTTCTTCATATTAAAAAAAACTGTTTTTAACATTATTTTTTACTATTTTTACTTCTTCATCAAGAATCTCGCTACTTTGCAAGCAGATTGTGCTCCAAGTATTCTGGGAAACTAGCATGATTTGAATAAATCCTTCCCGTTAAACGGCAAAGTTGTTTAAGGCACAATTTCGGCTAACACAGACGCCTTTGTATGCCGAGGATAATTTATAGTCTTGCGTATATATCACAGTGCGCTGTTTTTGCACAAACACGTTATAAAAGCCACATGCAGAGCTATTTACGGCATTCGTATCCGGTGTATGCATTCGCCTATTTTTCACACCAGTATGTACCAGCAGGCTTGAAAACAATGGATAATGCCTCTCTTTTTTTCGTATTTTTTTTATCAGATGCACCCTCTACCCTGGTTGGATCTCAAGTCGCCGCTTTCTGCGTCAAATGCAGAAGGACAATATCGACTGTGCCTTGCTGCAGCAAGAAATTTCCCATCGAGCGGAAACGAAATTTGCCAAAGGGTAACAATTTCAACTCGAAACTTCGTCACCTATTAGTTACAAATTACATTCAACAGGTAGCATTTGATTCTTCCGAGAAGAGCCAGAGCGTAAAGCATCAGTTTGTCGTTGTGTGTTATCAACCAATCTTACCACGAAGGTGGATAGCAAAGAACACGTTGTTAGTCATCATAGTTCTGCAGTGTGAACTAAGATACGGATAAGGAGGTTAACTTTGTCGACAAATATTTTCCATTTGTTTTGCTAAACCACGAATATTCAGAATTTAAAAAATGACCAATGGTAAATATGGTCAGATGTACAACCAAAAATAATTTTCACATCAAAACATGTTGCTCGATTCCGATAACGGGATAATTAGGAAAGCTCATTCAATCTTTTGCTTTCATCTGAATGTACAAAGGGGTTTGTTTTCGAACTGAACTCTTCCTCCGTGCTAGTGGGTCAGTAGCTCTTCAAGAAAATTTGGTGTTAAGTCTACTTAGTTACTGAGAGGTGTGCCAAATTCTGAAATCACAGTTTTAGTTCAAGTCGGTTTTACAATAACGTGTAAAACGAAGGTAATTATTCTGCTTTGGGCGTCTGATATCCCAATACGACAGATGAAGGTTTCGCGAAAATTGCTTGTCGAGGAGAATGTCAACAATAACCTCAGAATTGTCTGTTGCTATTTCCAAAAAATGCTACTTTGACCTTTCGATATCCTGTCTGGCTCTCTTTTTTAAACAAAATTAATTCCTCTCGGTTTGTGAATCTAACGCTGATTCTTACCCTTAAAATGACTTAAGTTGTACCGACTTATGTGTTCTAATCAAGGCAACGACTATAACTTGACCAGAATCTGAGTTCACTTCATATTTTGTAAAAACTATTTGAAATGTCAAGGGCTTGAAAAAGAGCAACAACTGTCTAAATTGTGACCACTATCACTTGAAATTCATTTATTCATTTAAAAGATAATGAAATTCAAAGGGTTAGAATGCTAAAAGAATATTATGGTAATCTCCCTTCACAATGTACAGAAATGTTATAGAAAATGACCAGAAATCTGCGGTTTTTAGGAACTGTCTATAGGTTGTGTCGACTACACACTGATCGGGCATAACATACGCTTGTTTAAATTGAGAAACCGATCGACCTATACGTTTTAATGAAGGGAATAATTGGAACCTGACCAGAACCTGGCTGCATGAACATTTTGAAGGCCGGCAGCCGTGCAGGGAGATGATTGTAGTAAACTTCAGGCATTCTACTTGCTCATCCATTGCAGGTAGTATTAACGCCGATATCTTCAATGAACGCACTGTGCGTCAAAATCGTTCAAAACATTTAAATGAGCCCTTTACCTATTAACTAGTTTGATATTCTATTAAAAAATATTTCCCCTTGTGGAAAAATCATTTTCACCCCTTTAAAATACATACCATTGGATTTTTAATATGAAAAAGCCATTTCGTGGCACCCTTTAAGTCAGAGGAACTTGCAAAATCTGTTAAAGATTCAAACACAGCCAACAAAGTGAAACTTTTACCCTGCTTTCAAGACCCAAGTTACCACTCAGTGTTTAAAATAAAACAGCGTTTGTGTTGCCTTTCTGATGCTTTTTTTTAAATTTAGTAAGCCGCCATTTTTTTTAAAAAGTGATATCCTTTTGAATCATTTAATCTGTAACTCATTTTTCTGAGGCAATATTTAACTTAAAAAGAATTGAGACAAGAAAACATTTCTTTTTAAATTTTTTAAAGGTAAACACATAAAAACGGATGACCTTGGGTACTCAATAGGGGTCGACTACGCAGAGTATTTAGCAAATTTCTGTTTGATTCACTAAAAATTCCATTGCTAACTGAGCTCTTTGCTTCGATTTTAGTTATTGAGAATTTAAAAGTAGTTTAATCTGGTTAGTTGGTAAAGGACAAACAAATCGTCTTGAATGAACTCAATGTTCGTTTTTGGGTATAATTGGACAGATCTTAAGGCCATCTAAAGACTTGAATACCTACCCACTTTCATTGAAACCGTTTTCTGTGTAGGCATTTATATCACCTGCACAATTTAATAGCTTCAAGCCATGGAAAGCCGTTATACAGCGCCGCTAATAAAAATTCCGGCAACCCCATGATGTTGATATTTCTTTTGATGTGATGCATGCACCAGTGAAAACGGCATCCGGTAACGTGTGCAGCAGTACACTATTGTCTAGTCCAATTCGAACTGCAATTTCACTTGACTGGATGTAGCGGAAGCAATTGACCGTAGAAATGTGCCCTGTGCTAGCATGTATATATTTTGTTAATTTACCAACTCGCGTGAGGTTATTTCAGGAACGGTCACTAGCGACACTTTGGGAAATGTCCCTTTACCAATTGTTGGATTTCACATGTTTATAGATTATGGCTTTTAATATAGTATGCAATTTGACAAGGAATTTATGCTAAATCTCTTGTATCACTATAGGAGACAATTAGATTTTTGCACTAGTGGTGGTAAAAGTATACGAATCTGCTTTTTGGTCAACATTAATAAAGTTTCGTGCCTAAAACTGTCAAAATTGAATGATTAGCTCTCCTAAAAATATTCCGGAAGACTTACCGAAATTAAAACTAAAAGCTAGTTTTGTTAACCATAGAAAATAACAGAGAAAATCTGACCTTTACAAAGACGTCAACTCATAATGCTCCTGAGTGCAAATAATTTCACTTTAATGAAAAAAAAATAGTATTTAAACTTGACTGCCATTAGTATACAAGTGTGTGATTAAAAAACGTTCAAACACTGGCTCTTACGCATAACTTAAATCATTGGCCATTATCCCAATGCGTGTCAGACACAAATACAGCTAAAATGAGCAAATTAAAACACAGGAACATGTCATTTATGCATTGAATAACTTCGAAAATCAGTGACACCTACCACACTTTCAATATTTGTAGGATGATTGCTAGAGTCGTGAGTGTTTTGTGATAAAAAGCGTTTCTGTCTACAAAGCAGCAAAAGAAATCTTGTCATAAATGCATCTTGTCATGGGACTGATCACTAAAATCATAAGTAGGTAAATCAAAATCAATGAGCAATTTGTTTGGAAAAAATTAAATGATTTAATCACAGCAACTGGACAAATGGGTCGGAGACAAAAGATTTGCATTTTTAATTTTTTTATAGGCAGTAGCTTATTTTGCATTGAAAAACACCAAAACTTGTCATCCATGCTTCTGAATCCGCTCTAATTAAGTTGTGTAGATTAGTTTTATTGTTTTTGGCCACGCCTTGTTAGTACCCAACCGTTTCTTTCCGATATATCTCTTAGTGAATCGTTGTTAATCTCCCGGAAATGTGCCTGATTATAGTCGGAAAAAAAACGCATCTTAGGTTTGCGTTGTTATGAGAATATTTTTTTGAAAAATAAGTTGACTTAAAAATGGCCCAGTTACAAAACAACTCCTTGTTTTCAGCTAATTGTCTCTCTCTTTGCCAACTGTGGAGCGAATAACAAACCCTGTTCAGTTATTTCTGACATGGTCTCAAGCTCTGAATCCACCACTGCTGTAAACAAGAGCACATTGTAGCTAACTTGTGGCAGTCGAAGTATTTGCGTTTAAAATTTGCAATATTTGCCTTCAGTGACATTTTATTCAAGCAATTCTTTTCAACAATCAACCTTACCAGCCTAATTGTTTAAGTGTCAGACTTAGACTTAAGTCTTGCCTTAATTACATAACTCAAAGGTAAGACAATTTGTAGTGGACTGACAGCCGCCTCGCGCGAGTGTGCGTGCATGAAGGCCCGTGTGTAGCGATGACTCATCCCCTTTTGTTATTGATTTTTGTCAGCATTCGCCTGTTACGCACGCGTGCTCATGCGCACACAAAACCACTTGGCTGGTTCGACATCAATAAACCAGTCGTGTCCGCTCTCGCCTCTTCTCCACTCTACTCGAGTTGTCTTGGGCTGTTAATTAGAGGGTTGTAAGGTAGTGCTAAGATCAAGCTACTACAAATGCCTTAGCTTCAATAGCTTGTTGGCTTTTTATTGCGGAAATATTACTGTTCGGTCTACAGCCGGACGCACTGGAATGCAGCCGCTTTGGCCTAAGGTGCTAATTTAAATCTCTTTACTCAATTGTAGAAAGCTAAAAAACCGAGTGCTGGATGCTATCCGTGGTCCCGTTCTCCAGCTTGTAATGTGCTCACTCGTCCTAATTGATGCCTTAATTGTGACAGCAGAAATCGTCCTTGACATCCATGCTGTTAAAGGTAAGCTTAGTTGGACATGATTGCGTGCGCTTAAAAGACATTTGTCAATTAATTATACCTCCTCTTTTCCATGCACAACACAAATTTAGCAGTGCAATCACTTGCGATCTGTTATGATTACATCAACCATAATAATGATACTTTTTTCCGAGATGTGTAAATACAACTAAAGGTCCAAAATCGGTTTTAAAAACTTATAACATGGCAAGGGATGAAACCAATGAGTCGGCGTCTACTTTACAATTAACTCCAAGTAATGAACGCGAAAAAGCTAAACTAAGAACTCACAAATTCGTAAATCTATTCTCAGCTGTTTTCAAGAGTTATTTAAAATGCCGTTTCTAAAAACCATCCAACCAACAAAATATGTTGTGCTAAATAACCTACATTAACTTGAACGCGCAAGACCTTCCTCATTTGGAAAATCAGTAGCCCAAGTGTCGCACGTCGCTGTGTTATTGGGGACTGGTGTGGAGAATTTTCTTGAAGGGGTAGACGTTGTGTGATCGTCGATTTAGTAAAGGAGCTCCATATCACTTGGACAGTTATTTCTCAGTGAGATGTGATTTAGTAGTCGATATCTTGACTCATTCGTTTGCCCTATAGCTGTGGTCCAAAACTTCACTTGTGCCTTGAGTCTTCATTGTCTTGTTGAGTGTATCACCAATGTCCCCATTTTAAGTGAAATTGATTTCCAACATCTAGTACTTCATTTTGTGCAATGTATATGCTCTTGTCAACAATAACGATTTTGTGGAATACAACAATCTCTAACAAATTTCTGACGACTTGTTAACAAACTAAAAATGCACGTGGTTGGTTGAAAAACTCGTGGTCAAGAAAACTAGCTCATTTTGAAATACATGTAAATGTTATTTTGTGGTGTTTAAACTGAAACAGCTTTCGTTTTTTTCTAAGAAAAGATATTTTTTGGGTTCCTGAGTGGCAGACAGACTCACGAAGCCTAGCCTTAATACCTGATTGCCTACCTTTCATCTTTCAAGTTTACGCTGTTTATGCTGGTACTTCACCACATACGCTACAGCCATTTCATTACAGTGGTAAATAATCAAATATGTTTCAAAAAGGTGTGTAATTATGGAAGAAAGTCCTGCACCCGTCTTAACTGCACCGACGCAATTCTAAGTGCTGGATTACACAACAATTTCAACTCAAAGCGTGTACAATAGCATGCCACATAAACCTAGGCATCATCATCGTAAATCATATTCCCCTAGTTAACAGGACGAGAATGGGCATTCAAGAGTACGAGCCAGTACTTAAATGTAGCCTCCCAAGCGTCACCATCGCCGCAATAAATTCCATCACTCAAATCAAATTTAATCATTTTAATAAGAAAAACCAATTGATGACGTCACGAAGTGAAGCCAGACGAAGGATATAAAGACTAAGTCAGACACGTGATTCGCCTACAGCTTACTACAGTGCAAAGCAACTCATAAGCATGCAATAATGCTAATCCTTCTCAACCATGAATTCAACTATACAATCCCCCTCTGGCAAAAAATTCGCTACAAAAATTCCTTCTTCGCCTTCTTGTCAGTCCATTAGGCAAAATACTCCCATTTGCGTAAACGACAATAAATCGCGAGCTCTGGGGGGTACATGTGTCATTCCAATTACAGTTGGTCTATTTGGTAGCTAAGTTAACGGCCTCAGATTGAGGTGCCGAGAAATTACCCCCATCTGACGATACCTGCTAACTTCCATCTCAAGCACCCCTTGCTTGCCTCGTAGCTGCTTTACTCTACGCTTAAATGCACGAGTCGTGACATCGAAAAAGGCCAAGGCGCCAGTTAAAACACTTCAAGTGCATTTGCCCTACCCTCGCCCATTCTACCAAATCGCATTTACTGCTGTCGCAGGTTTAACGCAACGCCTGTCCTCTTGTTCATCGTAAATCTTTGATTTGGCAAGGTTCACCAAGCAAACCAAAAAAAAGCCTTCCTGAAGTGTCTGTATGAACGATTAAAAGGGGCTTCGGACAGCCACTAGGTCATGTCAAATTATTCAACGAGGCAATTTCACCCTGTGAACTCT
>UXSR01000770.1:0-18624 GCA_900604375.1 Mesocestoides corti
CAAAATTACGGGCTTCATTCACTGTGACCGTTTAGGCCTACAGAAAAAGGGGAACCGAGAAAATGGGCTCCGTGTTGCCACTAAAAGGTAGATGATTAGCGAAAAGCAGATTAGCCTGGCACCGGTTTTTAAATAACCTGACTTCACATTATACTCACGAATCAGTGCAGACCAAAGACTATGCGTAGACTTCGAGCTCCTAACAATGTTACACTTTCTAAACGATTTTCCATCCTTTTTATCCATGACTTCTTGTTGGGCTTAGATGGTTCTAAGATATTCCCAATACTCAGCTTTGTCCAAGTTGTCCGTGTGCACTTAGGTAGCAAACTATCACCGAACACATTCATGGTGTCGAGAAAGCGTGCACATCTTGAATCGACTCCCCTGTCAGCTCGGATCGCAATGTAATAGGGTGTAGTTTTGGGATTTTACGGAATAACTTTTCAAAGTCGAAATACTGGCGCTTTTTTAAGTGCAAAATGCAATGCCATTCTTTACACCCCTGTTTAAAAAGTCTAAATTGCCTCAGACAACACATTACGGCAGGCCATCCGTTACGTCCAATGCAAATGGCAAACGTGCTCCCCCACCGAAGATCTTCAGCAGTTGTTCCAGCGACGCAATTCCCTTTGCGTTATAGACGGCTGCTTGATGTTCGGAGAACGCGTTGTAGTGCCCAAATCACTGCGATTGTAGTTTATTCGTCAATTTCATACTGCCCATCCCAGCATTGGTCGCATGAAGTCTTTCGCCCGCAGCTACGCTTACTGGCCAAATATGGACCAGCAAATTGCAGACCTCGTCAAGAGTTGCTGTCAATGCCAGCAGGCCACCATGAACCCTCGCAAGGTTCCTTCAGCCCCTTGGCCACAACCACAAAAACCGTGGTCACGCATCCATATAGACTTTGCGGGACCGATCAACGCAGTCTCGTACCTCGTGCTGGTGGAAGCCTACTCAAAATGGCCGGAGATTGTTCCAATGACTTCACCTACAACAACGAGGACATTACAGGATCTGTCCCAGATTTCAGTTGCAATGGGATTCCGGAAACTGTAGTCTCAGACAACGAATCACAGTTCATAATTCAAGGAATTCTGTCAACAGCATGCTATTACACACATGCATTCCCCACTCTGCTACCCACATTCAAACTGACAGGCGGAAAGGTTCGTCGACACATTGATGCGAGCCCTACTGAAATCCCGTGGGCAAGGAACGACGTCTATCGAAAGTCTACAGAAGTTCCTGCTGGTGTATCGCACAACACCTATCGAGGCTCTTCCAAATCGACAGTCGCCATCTGAGGCACTCATGGGTCGCAAATTGCGGACAACAAACTCTGCCATGATTCCGGTACAAGACAACCGCCTGGAGACTCCGAGTACGACATCTACCACTCTATTTGAGGTTGGAACAGTCGTGTACGTTCAAGACTATCGACTAAGGCGCGACCCATAGATAGGGGGGACGACTGCATGCCGACACGGAAAGGTCATGTTCGACGTGACGGTGGGTCAGGACACGTGGTCAAGGCATCGCAACCAGTTCCGATGGAGAAAAGGACAGACGACAGCGAATCGCCAGACCAAAGTCTGTTCGACACTTTCCAGCTGCCGACACTGAAAGCGACGCAAGCGAAACCGGACAGAGCTCAATTAGCAGCTGACCAATCATCACGTCCAATTCGGAGTAGTCGGAAACGACGAAATCCAACACTACTCCAAGTCGACCCGAAGAAAAAGCGTTACTAGCTTTTCAAGGGTGAGGAGTGTTGGGGATTCAGGATTCCCCAAGATAGCTCTTCGTCGGTTTTCGCCATTATTTACATTATTTCCCTAACATCTGTTTTATTGCGCTTTTTTACTAGGTCAAGGTTGACTTTGGCTGAGGCGATTAGTTCTCTGCACGGGCCTTGGTCTTGTCTTGCATTAGTGTGGGAAGGTCGGTTGTAGCGTCAACAAGGGATCTGGTACCGTTATCTGAGTGGATTTATCATGGTTACGGGCAAACGTAAAAAAATGAAGTGCCATTCTTTACACCCTTGCTTAGAACATCTAAATCGCCTACCCCGAAATTGATTAACTCTTCACGCTGTCACATAGTAGTGCTTTCTTTCATTCATCACACATTGCATCGGATAATGGACAGGAATGAGGACATGTCGGACTGGGAAAGTTTTTGAACTAGCTTAAATTAAGTCAATGTTTTTAGAACTTGTTTAAATTAACGGGGAAGAATAGAAGCGGAAGATAGTCATGTCCTTATGTGGACATTAACAACGACTCTCTCTAATGAATGCGAATTCTCCGTGGCCCTGATATACAAAATACCGTAGTGAATTGTGCGTTGAGGCGTGGTGGTGCAAGCGTGTCAAAACAGATTTACCTCAAGAATGAGTAGCCTCGGTGACCCCTCCTTTACGGTTAAATGGTTTAACACACACACACGCCCCTACTCCTCTCTGGCCCCGAGTGCGCCGTAAAGGCACCCACGCACGCATCGCGCAAGCGTACAACGAGTTCGAACGCTAAATTGTGGCTCGTAAGCTCAATCTTTGTCTCTTTAGCATTGACTCCGGTTTAAGTGCCGAAACGGGTCGCCTCTTTCCTCACGAGCACTGCTTGTGGCTTGTGAAGAGGGTTGTAAAGTGGCAGTAGAGCACCGCAATTGGTGACTCTGATCAAAGCTATCACAACTCCACAACGCCTTGCATGTGTCGCATGAGGGGCAGTGTACCAAGTAATCATTAAAAAGAGGGTGGACACACACACGCCCACCTGAACGAGACTGGAGAGGATGGTTGGAAACATGAAGAGCGGGAAGCGCAGAATGTTGAGCAGTGAGAGCGACACGAAGGCCTTTTCCGCGTTGAACACATTGTCCGGCGACGAGAGTGTGTAGACTACGAAGGTGGCCAGGGCAACCTGCAAGGAGACGCGACCGGGTTACAGGTTGGTAGGCAAGACACTCATCCTTACGTGCTGTATGTGAAAGTGAAGCGCGAAAAAAGTTGGCGACTCGTGTGGGACATAAAAGGTCGCTGTGACACGTCAAAGAGTGACCGGAGTCGACGACATGCTCACGCGCATGGCTGAGATCTAGCCTGCGCTCCAGAGCAAACACCGACGCCTTTGCAAGTTGCCGTGAAGTAGCAATAAGTGGGAAGCAGTTGCATTCTCAAGAGGCAAACAAACGGTTTCTTAATTGAAAATTCTTAAAAGCATTTAAGAAAATATCGCATTAACAAAGAGGGTCACTACGAGTTGCTATAGTCAATATGGCTCTGTAAAGAAACTTCAAAATAAACGCCCAAGGTAATGAAAGCCTTCGGGAGCCAACTTCGTACACGTCATGTTTACTTTATCGAGAATTCGCAGGCAGGTTTGGGTTTTTGCAATTTTGAATAAACAAGCTTAATTTGGCAGGTGAAATGTCCTCAGTTTATACTTAGCCGCAGTGAAAAACTCTTCGAAATCAGTGGTAGCGGGGGTTTCCGTGGCGGCGGTGACAATAACCCTTCGGCCAAATGCTTGTGAGGAGAAGATGAACGCATACACAATTCAACTACCAAACGTGAACTGTGAGGAACCTCGAAGGGTTTTAACTGCGTGTTGGAGACCAGTTAAATAAACGTGCAAACATGCAAGCGCTACACCACTGGTCGATCAAGAAAACAATTACTGCTTACCAGTATGGGGGCACATTCATGGACAAACGTTATACTGCAATCCAAGTAGAGGTATTTGCGAAGATATGAGAGTTCTTTATTGCGGATGGAGTCAACTTCCCGGATGAATGAGGGCTCCCAGGCGTACAGCTTCAGGACCTTTAAAAAAAAGCACAGAGGTACACAACGTCATCATCGTTTTTGTCAGACGTTTTCGTCACACAGACGAAACACTAAGAGACCGGTGGAACCATATCCTTGTAGAAATAACCTTGGAGTCTGTGCAGCAGAAAGCATACCAACTCTGAATATATTCCATTAGCAAGTGGAGGGAGTGAGGGGAAGGAGAAAGTGGAGAAGGGAAGGCGCAAAAGGGGAGGAAAAGGGGAGGAAATGCGCAAATCTAGCCTAACGAGGGGACCTTATTCGACCCCAGCAAGGCATCTGCTTCATCGCAACGCCGCAGTGCCGATAGACTCCTCACAGGCACGCCAAGGAGGCTTAGTAGGTGGCTGACACAGTTGAGTTGACACTTTCACAATCACCTTACCTACTAGGTCGAGGCCATCCACTCGGTTCGTGGTAGTGCGAGTTGTGGGAAATAAAAGGGGTGAATTCGGCCGCCTCATGCCTTCACCGTTGGCACAATCACGGTCACTACCAACATCACTACAAATAATTGATAAATAGAAAACCAAAGACACCACCTGACAACAATGTAAGTTCACAATTTCACCAGGAAAAATGCCACTCACTCTAATGCCGTTGAGGATTTCACTAATCAACTTGATCCGCGAATCTGTTGTCTTCAACTGTTTTTCCTGAAACAAACAGAAACTCAGGCAGCGTCTTAAATCACATTAAGCAAGCACTGGAGTACGAAAGCAAACGATCACTCCAAAATTTGCATTTCAATTAGGCAGGTTGCCACAAAAACATCAGTTATAATTTTGATTCTTATAGCTTTATGGATTTTTTTTTTGATGAAACCAGTTGGAGAACTGACAGTATATCAATACGGCTCAATGTCAGAAAGCACTAAATTCCGTTAAGCATAGCTGCAAATGGTGGAATCTGCTCCTTCACACATTGCGGGAATGTGAAAAACTGACATATCTACCCGCCAGAACCGAGACAAACTTTGTACAAGTAGACATTGTCAACACGGTGCTCCTCACCTGCAGAATCTTGCTCTTCCTTGCGACAAATACATTGATAGGAATCATGACGAGGAGAATCGCGATGCCGGCTAGAACAGACGGTCCCAGCTCCCCCCAGAGTAGGTAGATGGCAACTGTTATCTCTAAGGGTGCGGACCAGAGAGTGTGGATGTTCAACATGAGAGCACAGAAGCGCTGGGCGTCAATTGACATGAGGTTCGTGATCTCGCCCGTGGTCGATTCACAACGCGCCGCCGAGCTCAGACGAAGGCTCTGGAGAGGGACGGAATAACGGAAGGATAGATTCCAAACACCAACCCCTTCATTAAATTCGGAATGTGCGTGGCACATCCTACAATCCAGCTGTTAGAAGAAGGCCGGTTTGGGTGAAAACGAGACACCTGCTTTATACATGTTCATTTCAAGGGAAGAAAACCAACAAGGTAGATTAGGAACTGACTTTTCGGTAGACGGCAGAAATGAGGATTGTGCGAATGTCCATGCCAATGAGGGTCTGAGTTCGGAAGTACTGGTGGAAAACAATGGTTTGGATTACGGCCACTGAGAACATTAGGCATGCGTACGCGTAGCCGTGCCATCGCGGCTCTGTTGAATCGGGTCCCAGAAAAGTCAGAAGGTACCTGTAACGGGTAAAGGCAGCAGTGGTGTTAGCACAGATTCACAAAGAAGACACTAACACACTTTCACTGCTTGGAGACCTACGACGCTGCAAATAGGTCACAGCTACTGTACTCAACTTCTGACCACATTCGGATGACAGATGTGACCTCAACCTTGGGCGGTCACGTCACGCTTTTATTGGTACCTTTCAACTTCTGGACACGAAACAATCCAAGTTATGCCGCTTTACGATAATATAATTCGTTATCAATTCAGGGCTGAGCAGTAACTTACGGCAAAGGGAAATTGAAAAATGGTATTTTACTTGATGTTTGGCGTGCAACGTGCGACGTAGCACAAACTCGTGGCCCTCGACAACGAGGCGCCTACGTTTTAGTGCAGAATTCACCACAAATTCGTTATGTGCATTTGCTGTTTAATGTATATTGTCATTACGTTTACTGTTTAAAATAACACCGAGACACCGTCGCGCGTGCCGGATAGTCATTTATTTTTGTCGGCGCCAAGCTTGCACTTCCGATTGCGGAATTCAAAGTGTGGAGACGGTGTACATTTAGGCCCAATTGCACTTTGGCCTCCACTGTGTAAAACAACTGAAACTAACAAACAGTTGAGTGAAATCACTATCTCAACAAAAAACCGACCCTTGTAGGGAAGCCGGCACAGACTTCCAAGAACGGTTGATTCAGTTGGAAGCCACATTATACCTAAAGTTGGTGGGCCACTGCATCAGTAAGACGCAAGCTCTGCAATACCCACTAAAATTAACAGAAAGCAGACAAACCAATGCTAACTTCCTAAGCAACTGGACGAAGAGGACAACGAACAGGCTTTTGACCACGGCATGAGTTCATTCTTAGTAGACAAGGCAAGCAGCATAATGATGACCAAGTCTGAGACTTAAGAGAAACATGTTTGTTGACATTTCGGCGCAAACAGGTGCGTCTAAAAAGAATTGTGGGCTTTGCTACCGAATGAACTGAGCTACATATAAAAATAAAAGTTTTATATGTTAAAGGATCGAAGTTCTGGTATTAGATTGCATAATACATCATTTGATTATTGAATGTCACGTTAAAAGGCATTTGATGGAGAGGCACAGAACTGAGGAAGATTTACGAAGTCGTCCTCCTAACACCACGCCAGCGTGGATCACAGTGCAAAGGGTTTACAATGTCATGGCCTCCGACGATTTCAGCATGTGAAATCCCTCTTGAGGTGTTCATCTGTGCCCATTCTAACAGGTGAAATTCGCATACGCTGCTGTTAAGGGTGACTGCACAGTTTAATGTGTGGTCAATAACGGGGTGTGTATTGTAACATGACCATCGACGCTAGTCGGTAGGCGCGCAAAACCTCTCTTTCGACTACCAGGAGAAGGTGCCCTGTGGAGTGACCAAATTCATCCGATTCAACCGACATGGGGAAACGCCTGCGAAATAACACCAATGATTAAATACCTTCTTTGGCTCGTAAATACGCGCCTCACTAAATCGAGGATCGTGAATTCAATATTTCTGAATACCTTGTGTAGATCAAATTGGCGTCTTCAAAATAAAATAAAAGGAGTAGAGTTTACAAAGAGGAGATTTGGCATCACGACCTTGGAACTTGGCAACACATCAGTCCACGACCAAACACAAGGCGCCAACATCATGCCTCAAAAGCACGATTAGTTAAACATGCGAGTGGGGTTAAGCACAGGCTTACTTCAAAATTATTGGTCCACTGAGGAGGCAGATGACGTGGATAAGCTTGAAGGTTGCAGCAATGAACATTCGCCAACCGAATGTCACGAACAGGGACATTATAAGACCACCGTTGAGTCTGTTTTTGCGCTGCTGCTTAGGTTCCTCCAAAACCCCGTCTCGTCCACTCACCGACGACTTTCTGGCGGAGTCCGACTATTTGTGGAAAAAAATGCTCTTCTCAAAAACGATCTCCAGCTATTTTGGTTTTCAATTCGGGTGGTGTTGTTCCCATCTGAACGGCCTTTGTCTCCTTATCAACGGTATTTACTACTTCATTACACGAAGCCAGGCGGTCCGCAGTGACCAAACAAATCACCGCGATCTCTTCCATCTTTGTATTTTTGAGGAGAAAAAAAGAGATTTTCGCTCAGTGTGCTAAGCATGAAAATTATGGACTTGTGAACGTTATCTGCAGTTGGTAAACTATTCGTCGAGACATTACTGAGCATGGTAAGCATTATCGTCATTTCCTGCAAAAATATCCGACCACCAAATAGTACACCGTTGTGTTTTCAATATAATGTGACTGTGGGGCGATAAACTGTGCCAATGTCGCCAATTAAAAGCAACCATCTCATTAGAAATAAACCGCTTACCGCGCGCTTCGTGCGCATTCCACTCTCGAGGTCTCCGGAAATCGAACTCGTCGCTTGAGACTGTGGCCTTTTAAATAGCCCGGTTAACCGAATTCGATAATTCGACCAGATTGAACTTGCTAAAAGTAGAAGTGGATTGGAAAAAAAATTGATTTTACTTCAAAATCAACCTAAATTGTCTTTTTACTTTTGCCCTCTGCCTAATAGTCGTAGGCGCCGAATTCAGGATACATGCATGCGTGTGTTTGAATGTCTCCGATTCATTAACCTAGCTCTCAAGGCGAGTGAAGTTAATGAGAGCACATAACTTGCTGCTCACAGATCCCTGTGGTTATAAAACACTGCGTCATTAGACTTTGGCACAACAAGGAGAAAAAAACCCTACACGTAGATGTCTGTGCGTGTCTTCCATGATCCGCTTCCCTAGATATCGTCCTGTGATGTCGTTGTCTGTTGGAATCCCCTTCTATCCACTCCTTACTCTCCTCATCCTCCTCCTCCTCTTCAATGCCCACATCTCCAACGGGGTCCCATCGTTTCGACCTTCGGTCATCTGGTAGGCTTCGTGAACTCCTAAAAGAACTGACAGTAGAAGATTTTGCTGAAACCACAGCGTCTTTTGTCTGGTCGAGAGGTCCCACGGACGACTTTTGCTCGTCAGAGGAGAGGTTGAAAGCAGAGTCCAAACTGGGCGGGCTGTAGCGAAATTTATGCGAGGACACCAGTGATCTAGGAATATGACATGCGGGTAAATTAACGACGAGGCCATCTTCTAGAATCACATTTTGAACTATTGTATCGTGCAATCTTCTTCGAATTCACTCATCTGGTCAATACCAATGCCTAGTCAGTTGTCACACCGACCGCCGTCGCAGTGCGTGCTTTGAAGACAGGATAGTGAGGCATGTTTGAAAGTGTAGGGGCATAGGACTCATCTTAAGAGAGTATTCACTAACGGAAATCACTCGCATCGACCTTTGTTGTGTTAAAATATGGGGATCAAACGGGTACAGAGTGACCCCTCTTAATAATAACTTGCGGTCTAGAAGACAAATCGCTTAGGAGAATAAACCACAAGTTCCCGAAATCTCGAAAACGGTGAGTAAACGAATCAACCCAGACGAAATTTCTTCCCCAAATCGGCGTAGAGAGTCAACTTCAACCGATACAGCCATGGGAGCAGATCGAAATCAAGCAAAAGGCTCCACTGGCATTTTCGAGGTTCTTGCGACGTGTACTTACGAGTCCATGACTCCGGAAATGCTCACTCGAAGGTACTTGGCGATCCGGGGGTAGAACCTTGACCCGAGACTGGCGGAGATGTGTTTATCCTCCAACGCCCACAGATCAGACATCTTCAGGGTTTTCCTGTAGCCCTTGATGATTAGTCTGAAACAGACGAAGAGCCACTTTTGAAGACACATTTGTCTTCTGGTAATCGACTCCTTACTTATCTGGTGGTGAGAATTGACATTACACTAAATTGTACAAAACCACAATTCACCGCTTTTTTCCGTCTACAATCACAGTTTCCAATCATATGAAATCGAAAAAGTTGGTTGTAAGGTGCATAGGAGAATGGCCGTAGTGGAGAGTAATACATTTACAGCAAAACCGATGCACGTTGTAGGAGACCAGGATCGACAAAACGGCCTTTGATATGGCATAGCCTCCTCGTCCTAACTAATTCTCTCTAGAAAGACCATGAATTAAGTTGTCCAGCAGTGTTAAATCTCTTCGCTCAGCAATACCTTCAACGTGATAAAATATAACTCCAGCTAACCGCACTAACTTCAGTAGTTCTGAAACAGACTAGATTGTTTCGCCCTGAAGCAGTGGAAAAAGTTGCTTTATCTTCACGAAATCTCCTTCAGCTACCTTAGTGATGTTGAGGCATTTGAAACGGGTGTACGGTTTCTCGACTGTCAACCCCTGAATGGCGGCCTTGACTTTAGCTTGGTAAAACCTGCAACTTGCCAGCAGACTTATTGATAGGTACTTGTCTGGTTGCGTTTGCCTCGCTGTTTACAGAAACACACCCATTAACACGCGCATAAATCACAACGGCACCCCATGTCTGGTGGGCAAGGTGATGGTCATGACTCGCCTTTTTACCATCCCCACAGATTTCGTGGATCGCTTACCCGGCCGTACACTGTTAAAAACCACGTCCTACAAGTAACCTCCTTAGTTCTGAACGTTGCACGCTCCAATGCAACGTCAACTGTTGTTTTATTGACCTCCTATGGAGCAAACATTTAAAAAGACGATGCTTTATCGGTAAAGACGGAAGCATCTCAGCCACTCGCACACATCGGCGTCACACCGAGTCGCTTCTTCTCTCTTACTGAAATATGACTTACAGAGTCGGTAAACTGATCTTCGAGTGTTTGCTGTGACACCTGAACGTCTGTAGAGCCCGGCTGTAACAAGCCTTCAAAGGCAGAGACTTGTCAGTAACACCTTGTCTGGTCGGCCTTGTTTGTGAGCAATTAATGTCGGTGACCACTCCATTAAGCGTCCACGGCCTCGCACATACCGTTAATGCTCACCTAACCCGCCAACCCACCCCATTAACATCCTCACGGATTTCAAATATGGTTTATTCTTAACTGCTGTCCAAGTCTAAAAACACGTAAAGGATGGTAAATCGAGTGGCCTGGTAAGGCTCGATGCCCACAGAGTTAAATGAATATAGGTAATGTCAATGGATAATGTGGAGCTGCGAATCAAACAAGAACAAAAGACACCCTTTTCCCTTATGCCTTAACGAGAATGCAAACCCGAGGGAAAATATAGAAATAAACTTACTTTGTAAACCAGAAGAAGGTGATTCTGGAGGGAAAGGAGGCGTATTTTTCGGGACAGAGGTGCTAAAGAAGAAGAAAGACTTGAATTGATACAGGCTCCGCAAAAAATTGCTCATTTCTCCGAAACAAGCCCACATGGCAGGCTTGTCGGCGAAGAAAGTTACCTCATAAACCTGTATATAAAAAAGTGCTTACATATAAGTTAGAAAAAGGGTTCCTGTATGAAATCTTCCAATGTCTAATTTGGGTCTGCGTGGTGCGCTTACATGGCCAAAAGAGGAACAACAATCATCAAGCCAACCTCTGGGCGAGGGTGTTTAAATGATAATCTCAATCACCTGCACAGTTTCATTGTCGTTCGATAAGCTTTTCATTTCAACATCACTTCCCATGACGAACGCATACTGGCCGTGGCAATCTCCAACAGCCTTCGGGTGTGAGGCAATACAGAGTAAGTCATTGGCAGAACCCAATTTCAGCACTCTCCGATCGGAGAAGAAGGAGCAAATGAAATTGATGAAGGCCACTGCACAGAGGAGGTAATCAGTCAACTCGTGGGGGGAAATGCTCAGATCCCAACCAGGTGGAGAGGATGCATTCGCCACTCCAAGAAGGTCCTGAATACCCAAGAAAGTGCTTGGTTACATGCAGACACCATCTATATTCTGCATCCAGATGCGTCTTTCCCCTTCTCTCCACAGTAAATAATAATGTTGGGTGGTATCGCAAAATGTATGAGATTTCCGTGATTTGCACGATTCTAAGAAGGGGATTGCACATTTCAGCGCTTATATGCGTAAACGATAACTGTAAGCTTGGCAAGTGCATAAATAGTCTAATGGTGGGTCTTTGGAAAAAACGTAGTTGGTTCTCAGCTGATCCAACAATAACAGGGCCCATGGCCAATTCAGATTACATCAGATTGCAAACAAAACGCTTTTTTCAAGACACTTATCCAGATTTTATCTATCGGCATAGCTGCCTAGTTCAATCCTTCCTTATCATCAAAAGTGCAGAAGCTAAGTTCAATAAAAAATGGCCACTATCACACACAACGAGATCTCGCTTCGATATAGGGCATAGGAACTCCAGTTGTTAGATGTTCATTTATAAGGTGTGACTAGCCACACATTATCATTTGGCAAACTTAAAATTACAAGCGTCATGTGTGGCACTGCTTTTAGCTCCCACCCAACAAACCTGGTTTATAATGAAGCGATTCCTGAAGGTGTAAATAAGCAAAGGTAATTTCGATGAGCACAATGACTAGAAAATCTACGGTTAACAGATCATTCGACACCATGAATGTTCACGTCAAGGTATTGCTTAAATAAGTTGAGCCCATGAGCATATTTGATGGTTCAGCAAAGATTTAACATATCGTGACGTTCAAAGTTGTATTTACAGTATCTACGTTCTTCACCAGCCACTTCGCTATGGGCGTGTTTGAGACAGGTATTTCAGACGTACCGTGGTAGGAGGCCGAAGTTTGTAGGAGAAGGTTGTCCAGGCGCTGAGCAGAGTCACAACAAACAGCAGCAGTGAACAAAGAAAGTAGACCCCAGAACTGGGTCTATCACGCACAACTTCCAAATTCACGATTAAAAGCTGAAATAGCTAAAGGGGTAACTGAAGGGTTAGTACAAAAACAAGCAAGAAGCGTGCTAAATGAGAGTAATCACAGTCGAATGAACATTGCATAGTTATCAATGACTCCATTTACAATTAATAAAATTTTTTAAAGAGAACACTATTCTGTCGCTTATAATTGACTAGGTAGTATAGGTGACGCGCATTGCTTTTTTCGCTAGACCCACAGCGAAACTTGGAGATAAACATTAATTTGAAAATGTTAGGCTTATACGACTAGAAATTGAAAGCATGACGCATTTCAATAGCTGCAATGTATACCTAAGTTATTCACCCTAAATAACATATGTTTCGCAGATATCATCGAAATAATTTTCATCAAAAGCTAGGGGCATTAATGTGTATTATAAATGGAAAAGGATAGGCATAATAAGCAAATCATGAACAAAGCATTTAACTAAGCAACAACTCATAAATAAGCACAAAATATTATATGGCAACTTACAACTGCTGAACAAATTGAGCTTAGATAAAGGTAATTCCACGAATATCTATTGGCGCTGTTCGAGATATTCTCAAATTTCCAAAGTAATATTGCGAGAAGTGCAACATATAGAAACTATTGCATAACAGGAAAATAATGTTTCTTACGTTTTTGATTAGAAACAATACGGTCAACCGTCGTGGATATTTATTTTTCAGTGCAAGCAGTATGATATAAGGCAGTGAAACAAGAGCCAGGAAGGAAAAAATTACAGTTGGCAGCGTAATGTAAATTTCGCATTCAGTAAGCCTAGGAATATGGCTATTCCATTCTGCCACATAATTCTATACAAATAAAAAAACAAAATAGTTTTACTGATCCATAGTTCAAGCAGAAGTCACCCCTCGACGAAACCATATTGCTAAGTAATGAAAATGCACCGATTGTAGGTAGCAGATATAAGTGATTTGTTCAAACACAGTCTAGGCAAAATGCACAAAATGTCGTTATTAGTCAAAAAACTAGAATTTTGTTTTATATAACAGGTTTTTTTGTGAAATCAATAAACTGTTATCAGATTTACAAAAATGAGTGTAGGTTAAATACAGCCATTGATTGCTCAACAGTACCTGCTATGTTGTTGATTAACTGATATTATCTGCTGTTTAAGAGTGATTTTCTGCTTCAAATGGCTTATTTGGGCACGTTTTGATGAGCACGAATTGTCTTATCTAACAGCCAACTTTTGTAATGATTGACAATTTGCCCTCAGTTCAAACGCTCTGTTTCGGCACTCTCACTCTTCACGAAACGAGTTTTAAGACAGTGCTATACTGCATATTTACTAATTCAACGCACTTTCACAACATTACTCTGATGACTGTAATAGGCACAAGTGTAGGTAACTATTTTACTACTCCTTGTAAAATGCATAAATTAATGATTGCATCTGTGTTAATTTACCTTGTGGTTGGTACAAGTTAGTGGCATATAATGAATGTGAAGGATTCCTTTATAAGTCAAAACTCCTTAAATCTTTAAGGTGCTGCTAGGCAAACTCAATTTACACAACGTGTTCTAATATAAAGACAATCGTGTATTTGGAAATAGGCCATTAGAAATTACGTGCTGTTCATTATTCTCTTTGTTAGTAGAGTTAGGAGTTTTTAAATAAACTTACGGTCCATTTCTTCTCATTGGTCATCTTGGTACTACCCTGCATGGCTTATTGGTAAGTAGGCAGTGAAACACTATAACACACCGATAAATACGTACCTGAGGTGTAGAGAAGCCAGTAAGCCAATTTGAATTTATGTCGTCAATGGAACAGCCAATTATGCAGTTACGCATTCCTCTCCAGCAAATTAGTAGGCCAAAATTTCAGAGTTGCCGAATCCCATGACACCTAAGTGTGTGAAATTAGTTAATAGACAAATGCATTCAGAGGGGTGTCTCAGCACTGCTGCTAATGTTAATTTGAGCGGGTTGTTTAAGGGCAGAACGCACAACGCGACCCAATCGTTTGCATCAATTTTGTTTTTAGTTGGCATTTTCCGACAACTCTCTTTCCAAACCGGTCTGCCCACAAATTTTATCAAAATTTCTTAATAATTTAGGCTAGTAACTGGCTTTTTCTCTAATCTTTGACCCGACCTTGTTGGTCATTTCAAATCCAACTTTGGATATCAAAAGATAATCCGCCACCAACTAGTTTTGCAAGTTTTACGTACGGGGTCTGTCAGAATCAGAGGACGCTATTGACTCGTTAATATTGGTTAACCCAAATCTAACCGATGGTAATCTGAAGGTTGAGCGAAACCCATAACCACGAATTACGCCTCTTCAACTACGTGTACCATCGAGCATTCTGCGGACGTGAAGTTATAATTCCTCCTCGTCTGCTTGGGATAGCAGGTGTTGTAAAGACATGATTATGGTAAAAGAATAGGGGTTTAACATGAAGGATAATATTGACCACATCACCTTCCTCCACAAAGTGGGGATGTGTGCTTTCCTCAACTTCAAGTCACTCAGAGTTACTCGCACTACATTGATGGCGTGCTGAATGCGGTCGATTTCATGTCGGAATAAGATGTGCAGTGGTTTCAAGTGATCTAGCTGCTGCAGCAGTTCCTTAACCTAGAGCAGGCAGAGAGAAGTTTCGAGACGGTGAACGTGATTCAAGACCATGACTGACTGGGATCACAGTTCTCTACCAATCACACACACAGTTGCTTCTTTGCAACTCAGCTTCGAAACGATATCGACGGCTATGGCTAGGTTTCGGTGATTGTCGATCAACCAGTCCAGCACACAGTGACAGTGTTTACTTATAGTGCGTGGAGGCATGAAAATACTCGGACAACACGGCCGAATATTTAAAACTAGTCGAAACAGCGTGAACAAGTTTGGCGCATGGAAACCAGCGCTGCGCACGAAGTAGAACAAGGCGAAATCCAACTTTAAAGCAACTCTGCTTACTAAGTGAACAACGCACTTATGCAACCGTCAAATAATGCACGAATCGTACTATGTAAATGACGCAACATACAATACTTTCAAAGTCGTGAAGTTCAACGCAGGCCGTAACTGAAGAAGTCATAATTTGCATTTCCTGAAAGCAAAAAATAACACTTCAAATTGAGTCTCTGAAATCAGTGAGCTCGATGATGCTCTGGTGATCCACTAGAGCAGTGCGTAAGCAGAGAAGGTAAATACAATAGTTACTTTATTTACCAATTCCTTTCAGAAAATTACCAGCAAATCACGTACATCTAGTTAGCTGGGAAGAAAGCTAAAGTGTGTAACGTTCAACGGAATGACGTAAGTCCACATGCAGGAAAAAATTAGAAGTCATATGAAAATTATCGGAGAAGGGAAATTAAGTAAGCCATTAATTGTAGACTCACCTTCATGCGCAATCCACATGACAGATTTCTGAGTGCACAAAAATGTGGTAAAAGTTGGTGCAGGGAAGCATTAAACTAGGGGCAAATCTCAGCTGTTAATCGGGCTTGCAGCTTGCTAACACGGCGCACATTTAACAATGGGGAACTTCGCCCCATTGCAGGTCTTGGTATTTATTCTAGGTATAATTTAATTTCAATTCTGCTACTTATCAAAATTGAAACTTATGCGATTTTGAAGGTCAGTTTTTTATTATTAAGAGGATTATTAATATGATTTGACTATCTATCGATGAAAAACACAATTAGCTGGATGGAAATATAAACGCATGGATGTAAGCCATTACAGAGCATAAATGACAATGGCTGGCTGTCGTCGTTTTTTAAATTATACACTTTCTTTCATTTCAACACGCGTTAATTTTTTCACAGAATAGGCTACAAATCAGGAAATTGTTATTTGGGAAAACGTTCGAACAGTGATTCATTAAAAAATGGGCATTTGGTGAGATGAATGTGCTTAGACGATTAGAGCTAACAGTGTTGATTCACGCTCGTTAACAATGCTGCTGGACACTCAGACCCACCACTATCCCCATAGCGGCCCTTATCAACAGTCAGGACACGCTTCATCACACATTCCTGCCAACTCCTGAATAGTATACATTTCATTCTAAATTTATTTCTGACCTCAGCATAAACGAAAAAATTTAATCTGGAATATCTTCGACTTTATTGCTTCTAATTCATTCATAGCGTACTTAAGAAAGATATTAACAACGCATCCGGATTTTTCCATTTGCAAAATTGCAGCAGGAATTAAGATTTTTTTGCCTTTTTTTCCTCGAATGAATAAATAACACAAGCGTTCTGAAAGTTGTGTAACTCAGCTTTCGACCAACCGAAGTTTTGACGTTGCCCTACATCCTGATTTACTGAAGGACTGTAATAGATGCATTGTGCAGAAAACACTCTTAGCACTCCGTTTGAAATCATTCCAGAAACAAAATATTATGCATACGGATTATCTTCCACGACTATTGTCTGCAAACTGCCAGTCTGTTTATTTTACCAGCACTAGTGTTATGTGCTATGTAAATTGCTGCCACGATGTTAGAATAATTCGTTCACGTCTGGCGGTGGGCGATCGTCAAATTCCTACCCGCTTCATTGTGATATTTGCTGTTCCCAGTTTTTCGTGTCTTTGAAGATTTAAAATCAGATGCTAACAGAAAGAAAATTATCGCTGTATTTCGAAAGGTACCCCTAAACTATGCGGCTGCAAGTGATCTGGTGAGATCTCTTTCAGAAAGGTTACCGTTAACATTGACTTAGTGGGCGTTCTTAAAACAATGGATGATTTGTGCAGTATAACCTGCCTGGTACTACCGCTTAAAAGCATGGTTTCAGAAATACCTACCAAGGGACATTTGGGCAGCCAAAATTCTAGACGGATGGAGGGCTGGGACAGCGGAATCCTGCGTTGATTGCTGAACTAAGCTAAATCTGACACCTCCAAACTTTAATATCCCCTACTTCAAGGATGCAGCGGTATCTCATCTGGTATTCCGTGTGTCTGTTATAGTTTAGCAGTAGGTTCTTAACAAACCTATTGTTGTAGAAATGAACTTGCCAAAGGCACGGTGGTAGGGGGTGATATTTAAGAGTGCTGACTAGGTCTTG
Source organism: Mesocestoides corti (assembly GCA_900604375.1). Classification (NCBI taxonomy): domain Eukaryota; kingdom Metazoa; phylum Platyhelminthes; class Cestoda; order Cyclophyllidea; family Mesocestoididae; genus Mesocestoides; species Mesocestoides corti. Next base: position 17,296 of record UXSR01000770.1, read on the forward strand.
AGGGCGTGTGCCACCGCGTGAGCCGAGCTTTGCTTCAGTTCTCTCGTAAGGCTAGGGAACAACCTAACAGCAACACATTTTCACGGGCAACTGACAGATGGATTGAATGAATAACGTAAATCTGCGCCAATCAAGTGATGATAAACACTGGAGTAACTCCTGTACCACACTTGCCTGTAGCCGATCAATACTTCCAAAAGAGCGCGGCGAAACAGAACACTAAATTAAGACACAGCACATCTCAACTCTTCTCACTCACAAAAGACACTCAAAAGGGACTAGTAAGCAGCAAATTCAACCAGCATCCACCGACTGCTAGTAGAAAAAACCATGGCAAGCGCATCGCTGAACACGAAATCCATCAGTGAAAGGGTTATAAATGTGATGGATTGGCTTAGCGGGAAAAAAAATAACCGATCGGAGGACCATGACTACTTCGATTTCTTCGGGACTGCTCCAAGGAGATTTGACTTCTTAAGCATTCCACGGAATAACGATCCACTACGAGCTTCCAGCTCCTGAGGCTGTCCCATCTCAACTAGGCGACCTGTGTCCAGAACCATTATCCTAAAATGAACAACAGGCGAGATTTCAAATCCCAGGTGTTGTGCGTTTGCCATGGGGATGCATGAGCGAGGCCCAAATGCACGCGTCAAACGAACCTGTCGTAGTCGAGAATCGTGTCGAGACGGTGAGCAATGGTGAGCACGGTGCTGGCGGCGAACTCCTTGCGCACGGTCCGTTGAATCAGCTGATCGGTTTGGGGGTCGACAGCGGCCGTGGCCTCATCCAACACGAGGACCTTCGAGCGTCTGAGGAGAGCTCGGGCGAGACACACAAGTTGGCGTTGGCCTTGACTACAAGCGGATTCGCAAAACACGTACACGTACACGCAGGAGGGCTTTTAGTAATGCAATCCAACGATTAAGGGAAATAAGACAACAACATAATGTCCACTCGGGTGATATCACCTGGACATTCTCAGTGATAGAGAACAACACACAGCAGGTGATGCACTCTCCAGTTGAACAGCTACTGTTTCGTAAGAAATGGATGGACGAAAATTAAGCTCCCTTTGTGCCTTGAGCCCTGCTCTCAAAAATACATGACATGATCGTTCTCTCAAACAGGCTTGATTTCATTTGCCACACAGGAACTCCTGGTGAAGAGTACCTAGCCTGGAGTCAGCTTCATTTTTACAAGTAAATCGTCTTTGCTCTGCAGGGAAGCCTAAATCCCGTCGTCTCGCATGCTGTTTTAGACTTTTAAGCAAACAGTCTTGTGTATTCCAAACATGCACGAAATGGACCGAGGCTGTGGGTTGTGGAA
>UXSR01000771.1:0-18586 GCA_900604375.1 Mesocestoides corti
ATCAAGTAGCCAATCAGCTGGTTCTAGCCGTAAATTCCGGTTCTACTAGCAGGTCAAATGAACATACTGATTCATCGACTCTGGAGGTAGTGGGAGATCGATTACCGATTGCGTGGTGTGGTGTTTGATGTGTAAAAGGTCACGCGTGCTTCAGTATGAATTTAATGAGCAAGTAGGAAAAAGAGCAATTCTTGAAGTGGGCACGCACTCTTTGCCTGCAAACAACACCTCATCTTTGACACCAACTCACTCTATGCGGGGCGATTCGGTTGAAAGGCATCGAGAAATCGAAATACGCCTGGAACGTCAGCACGTCCTTCTCGTAGTTACTCCGACCGCCAGACGCAAGTGGCTTGTTCTTCGGTGGAATCTGCGGTGGTGGAATCCGCGTGGTGCAGAGCTTTGGAGGGATTTCCAGACACCTACAAAAAAAGGCGTGGGCCACCAATCAGCGTTTCGTCACATTGGGAACAGTTGTCTGGGTGGGGGAAGGTTGTGGGACAACTTACAGTCTTTCGACTTCGCGTAGAACATTAAGGTCCCTGCACATCATGTCCGCCATTATATTCATGACACCTGACTCAACCTCGGGACCTAGCATGGGGTCAAGCGATCAGCACGCCTCACCTGACAAGTCCGCGACGGCCGTGTTGAAGTTGACTTGTTTGCCGAAACGGAAAACCGCGTACGCGACTGGTTCCAGACCGGCTGCCCGAGCTTTCGCCGCCAGAGTTTTGGGCCCTGTCTCCTTGAAGGGTTCCATCTGCGTACAAGAATGAGTACAAATTCACGCCAGGACTTACAATCAGCGCGACATCCGTCACGGTCTTGCACTGGCGCAAGCTTTTCTTCAGGTCCTCGGTCATGACGCCGCGTGAGGTAAGGTGTTTGAAGGCATTCTCTACCTTGTCGATTACCTCTCTACAAGTGACAAGTAAAGCTGACGACGCAGGCTATGGGGCACCATCATCACAAACACACACACACACACACACACACACACGCAAAGTTAGCGGATACATGTACGATCGTGTTCAAATCATCCTTCTGTCTATTTGCAAGCTCGATTGTTCCCATTTTGGTCCGATTGGGGCCGGTGAAAATGCCAATCAGGCGGTGGACAAAGAGAAGTGGAACAAAGGTAGACAAGGGCCTAACAAGGGGACGTCATAAATTGTCCTACAAATGGATTTTGGTGGATTTCAAGAATGTTAAAGAGGGGTTTACTCTGCTCAGCGGGTTAACAGGATCGCTCCAGTTAGGGCATGGTTTGAGAGAAAATCGATGGAAAAGTAAATGTAAGTGCTTGGCAGACAGAGTTCGAGTCCCACCACTGGCCTGCGTTCTCACATTTTCCTGTTTGTGCTGTCGATATACTCAATTTCACTGTCTACACGGGGATGTGATCAAAAATGGGGCAAATACATCTATTCATTTCGATGCGATTAACAAAAAAGCAGGAGCGCACACCCGCCTGCCAAGTTTATTCAGTTACTGGCATTAAAATTTAATAACAATTTTATCAGAAAATACGATATATCTGGTGAAATCCTGCGGCGAATCCCTTTTCGACACACCAAAAGAAAAGCCTACCTGTAGGAGGTCAATTTAGCCTTAATCAATCGTAGGGCCTCGGGCTCCATATTGCCCGTCGCTTCCTTGCGGTAGCGAGCTATGAAGGGCAGGGTGTTCCCATCGTTGAGCAAATTGATGACTCGCGAAGCGGTTCGGTTGTCGGTACCGGTGGAAGCAGCTACCTCTGTTACCACATCCCAGTCCACGTCCATTGGTTCCATGCCGAATCTTGGAAAAGGAGAAAAAATGAGAAAAAATTGCGAGTAAGGAGCCGTTAATAAGTTTCTAATTGTGGATTTAACTGTAAAGTCAGGTCTGAAATGGGTGTAAAGCAGTTAACACGGGCAACTCATGCCATAACTTTGATGAGCGCAACCTAATGGGTTTAGCAAATAAGCATTAGTGAGAGCGACTTAATTACTTTAGTTTGCTATTGACTCAAAAATGAATACGGCGTGAAGATAGATGGAGGTGACCAATGCAACGACAATAAGAGCAATATTCAAAATGAACGCAGTTATGACTTGATCAAAATTCTTAAGACCAGCAAACTAGCAAACGTGTTCACCAAAAAACAAGTCTATCGATCACCCGCTTGAGGAGCAAGGAAACGGAAATCAAGTGCTTCAAGAAGCAAATTCTATGGAAGTGTGGAACTCAAAAATAGCCGGCGAAAGGTAAAGCAATTACTTGAAATCCGAAAAGAAGCAATTTATATAAAGATTGGTAATTATTTCATCAACAACTGGGAAACAAGAGTGAGAACATATCTAAGTATTGGAGGAAAGCTTAGGGTGCGAAAGAGCGGCATGCGCGAGAAGGGGAAAAGGCAATCGCTGTTGAACAATTAGGCTAGAATCAGAGTTAGTTCCTCTGAACGCATCTTGAGGACCAGGCAATTTTTAAAAACTCCTCGCGAATAAAATGATTGGACTTGTGCTATGTAAGTTAATAAGTTTAGTGTAATTCGAAACCTCTAGTTTTCTTAAGAAGCCACTTTTATTTAGTTCTTTCGACAAAAATTCATACTCAAAATTTGTTTGCGACCAGGTGGTGATTTTATTCAATTTCCGCGCTTATGAAGCCTGCCAATCATTCCTTTGAGTTTTAGTGGCAATTAGCCTCGTACATTTCTGTTTTTTTTTTAAATTTTCTTTTCTGCTGTTGCCTGTATTCTCATCATGTCGTGCCGCTGCGTACTTTGCAGCTATTTAAGTTTATGCTAGCAAAATTCGTTAGAATAAACCTCAATGTCGTTTCCCTCGATCTGTCTTTTCGATTTTTATGTCGACTGAAGTACCATTTAATTCCTATCCGACTCTTGGAGCAAATCGGTTTTCGCAGCTTTAAGGGTGGCCTTGCTCCTTTGAAAGTTCATATTTGCTTCTCCTAATTCCTTTTGAACCCCTTTTTAAGTATTCCTTATTTGTTATGCTATGTTTCTCTGTCTCTTGTATGTGCTTACTTTGTTAAACACCTTTGACAGGCGGGGTTTTAGGGTGTTTTTAATGTTGTAAAATGCCATTGACTACTTTAGTCGTCTCATGTCATCTAACACGTCTCCTTCGAAAGAGAACAAGCCACCTTCTGACCATATCAAACAGCTCGAAAACGAGGCGCGCATTCTTTACGAGAGTGGCAATATCTTGGGATCATTGAGGAAACTCCAGACTGCCTTTGAAATCTCTCCCACTGATCGACTAAAGCGCAGGATAGACCGAGTTAAAAGTCTTCTGCCCCATGAAGAACAGAAATCCCATGCCGCAACCGCTCTTGACCGTCTTATCACCGAAACCAATAACTTATCCATCCACGAAGATCGAGGGGTTGATAAAATTAGGCTTGCGAAGAATTCCTCCTCCTCTGGCAAGACCAGCTTAACTGGTAAAGAAAATGTAAGTGTTTAATTGATTATTTTTGTCTTTAGGCTTGTGAAGTTGTCAATGAGCTGCTGACAGCAGCTCGGCTCCTCTTTGAGGCTGGAAAAACAAAAGATTCCTTAGAGAAGGTCAAACAGGCTTACGCCGTGCTTCCAGACCCTAAGACTGCTCGCAAGATTGAACGTCTTGAAGCTGTTCTTGCGAGCGAGGAAAAACAAGCGGCTGTGCGTTTGCACATTGCTTTCATAAATATATCCAATGTCAGACATTTTGCTCTTCATAACCACTGCATTTAAGCCTCGAATAATGACTGCTAAACTTCCTTAGATCTCATTTATAAATAAATAATTAGTCTACCCCCACTTGTAGGAAGCCAGCTCAAGAAAATCGTCGAATATTTCCACTGAAAAGTCGCCAACCCAGCGGAAAAGCGTAAGTGGTCCTTCTTACCATGTTGGATGCTATCAATTTCGCAAAGAAGTAAACCTTTTCTATCTTTCTGGATATTTTACTTAATATGGGGTCTTTTGTTCAAGATCATCGTGATCTCCACTATTCGTCATTCTCTCACTCTGTCTTGGGACCACAAATCGAATGAATTGCGGCTTAGGTTTTGACATCACCAACATCTATTTAATCGATTCTGTCAGGCAATCAACTCTTTTCTTGAGCACGCTATCTTGCTTTCCTGCTTTGTCTGCTTTCGCACAACAAACTAAAATTCACGCCCAACTAACATCTACAGGCAAATTTTCGCGCCATTTGTTTCAAGAGTAAGCGTTAATTGACATATGTCGTAAGTTCGATGAAGATGCGCTCATTTGCCATTTTTTTGGTTTCTTACGTTGTTTTTGGTGCCTTATCTGTTTATCCTCGTCGTAGACTTCAAGTTTGAAGGATCCGGAGTACAGTCGTTCCTCAAACTCGTCTGATCATCCATCTGCTTCATCACCCACCGCAGAATCGGGTAACTCGTCTGTAAGTTTTGGTCCGTAGGCGGTCACCTCACCTAAATCTAATGAATTTGCCTAGCAATCAGGTTGTGCATCGATAGTCCTGATCACTTGGCATTTTCGCAAGCATCACTTAAGCCGAAAGCGATCTTCGTGTTTTACCGGTGTGAACGATTTTTCGGACTAGAGTTGATCCGTGCAGTTTGCTTTCCATTAGAAACCGAGTTTCCTCAATTTGCGAGTTACGATTTTGAAATTCTGATCCGGCTATTGTACTGAACCAAGTATGGGTAATTTAGTAGTTGTTGGTTCGAGTAAGCCTCTATTCCTGCCACACAGAATTCCTTGTGGTCGATGTCATCACTCCTATGGAAGTGACAAGCCATAAAATGGTGAAGAATGAGCTTTCCAAGCACACGCAACAATTTGTCTCGCCCCCCTGATCATTTCTTGATCTCAGCTGATTGGTTGGTCATAGCAACTGCGTCTTACCTTCCAGGCAAGCAACATGGTGGACGAGCTTCTAGCGGAGGCACGATCTCTGTGCAAAGAAGGGAAGATCCTCGAGTCTATTCAGGCCTTGGAGGAGGCCTACAAGTTTGACTCGAATCCCAAAATTGCCCGCAAGATTGTTCGCCTGAAGGCTAGCCTCGACAGTGGAGTTGGCGCCGCCCAAGTTGATCCCGCGCAGAAGGCCTCAGAGCTGGAGAAGAAAGCCCGTGAACTCTTCCACCAAGGCGACTATCCCTCGGCTCTGAATCTCCTCCAACGCGCCAACGCTCTTTGTCACACTGACAAACTTGAGCGAAGGATTGCACGTCTTAAGGACTTGATTAGCGTTTCGTCTCAGCAGGTAATCAGGCACTGTTGTTTGGTTGAGCAATGGTAAATCCTCCTGTTTTCCACGGATTCAAACGTGCTGGCCATGCGCTTGCTTGTATGTAGTTCTCAATGCATGACTTCACACCCTAACCGAACACGCGTGTGCTACTTTTTCCTAAATCTGTTAGCCGTCATTGGTTAATTCCACGATGATGAGTCGGCTTCGAATCAAACTCCTCTTTTGTAAACAATGCGCAATATAGTACAGGTGCAGTGTTTTCCCTTGGCATAGAGTGAAGAAGTAGCCGAGGAAGGCGACGACGATGATGTCGATGACGATATCGCCCAAATCACACGGAAGGCTGGAAACCTGTCGTTGCGAGTTGACTCGAAAAAGCCGCCTGTCAGCGGCGGCAGGAATGTTGTCGAGTTGGCGGACGACTTCTACCTACCCAGAGCCCTTCATGACGAACTCTACGAGTACCAACGCGATGGTGTTCGGTGGCTATGGAATCTGCACAAGACTTCTCCTGGTGGCATTCTCGCTGATGACATGGGTCTCGGGAAGACTCTACAGGTGAGTGGTGAAGGGATTGCGCGTCCTCCAGGACCCCTTATGGATCTGTGGCTATCGATTTTAAGAGATTGGAAGGGAGTACGTCGACATCTAACAGCTGGTATTCATGAAGTCCGTAGTGGAAGCGATGTGTCAATTGGTGCTGGAACAGCCGCTATGGCACACAGTAACCGGAGCTCGCTAAAATTGTTCCTTTACTTGTGCTCTTTGTTGTAGACCATCGCCTTTCTAACGGGTTTATTCCTCTCGGAAGAGGCTTCCAAGAAGCCACGCACAGTGCTGATCCTTACTCCAGTCTCCGTTATCAATACCTGGCAATCTGAGTTTGCCAAGTGGTCGCCGTCACTGAAACTCGTGACCTACTACGAGATGGCCAAGAACGCGCGCCAGAAAGCACTCATTTCTGTGCAGCGCCGAGGCGGCATTCTGCTCACAACCTACAACATGCTCGTCAGTGGTCTTCAGGACATTGGAACCGACCAGGCCGAGTGTGCTTGTGCCGACGCACCCTGGCGTTCCACGAAAACCGCTTCAGTCAAGGCCCATGCAGATTTCTACATCCGCAACTACGCCTTCACGTATGACTATGTCATTCTAGACGAGGCACATCGCATCAAGAACACCTCCACGATGGCTGCTAAGGCAGTGCGTGCGCTGGCCTCGCGGCATAGACTCCTCCTAACGGGGACTGCGGTACAGAACAATCTTCGCGAGCTCTGGAGTCTGTTCGACTTCACGCATGAGGGTCGGCTTCTGGGAACTCAGAAGACCTTCCTGATGGAATACGAGAAACCGATTATGCGGTCGCGGGAGCGCGATGCCACAGGCGCTGAGAAACTCTACGGCAATCTCATGTCGAATTCGTTGCTAAAAATGATCTCCCCGTTCATTCTTCGTCGAACCAAGCAAGACACGCTAGCTCCACTTGCTGCCGCGGATGCGAGCAAACGAATGCCCCAGAAGAACGAGATTGTTGTCTGGGTGTACTTGAGTCCTCTCCAGGAGCAGATTTACCGGAGCTTCCTCAAGTTGGACCATGTGAAGGAGCTGCTCTTCGGCGGAACCAAGCGAAGTCCTTTGGTTGAACTCAACATTTTGAAGAAGCTCTGTGATCATCCGCGGCTGCTTTCCACGGACCAGTGCGTGAATTTGGGACTGGATGTGTCCAAGGCGCTGCCCGGGAGTGACATTCGAGCGCCATCGCGAACGATACTCATGCAAGAATCGGGAAAGTTGGCCTTTGTCGTGAGGTTATTGGAGCATTTCCAAGAAGAGGCGCTTAAAAGCGGCTCACCGGCGCATCGCACGTTGATTTTTTCCCAGTCTCTTCGACTACTGGACATGACCGAAGTGGCCATCTTGGGAGCCAATGAGGCGGCTGGACGGTCTGTAGCGTTGCCGAAGCACAAAGTCCTCCGATTAGATGGACGACTGAAGAAGTTGGAGGAGCGCCTCAAAGTCCTTAACGAGTTCGCTTCCGATCACAGCTACACGGCAATGCTCCTTACCACACAGGTAATCGCGACTAATTACCGAATTCCGCGTGATTATTGATCATTTGGTTGCTATTTGCACGTTGTCACGCTCACAGTGCTTCAGGTATAAGACAGGTTTTCCCATCAACTAACTTTCCACGAGTAGCCAAAAATTGTCTTAATGCAAAACGATTTTTGTTGTGATTTGGCGATTCTGGACTTCATGAATGCGAGATGTCTCCTTTCAGGTGGGTGGTGTTGGCCTGACCATCACGTCCGCGGATCGCGTTGTTATTTTGGACCCATCCTGGAACCCTTCTGTGGACGCCCAGGCAGTGGATCGTGTCTACAGAATCGGCCAGCTCTCTAACGTCATTGTCTACCGCCTCATCACCTGCGCGACAGTCGAGGAGAAGATATACCGTCGGCAGGTCTACAAGGACTCCGTAATCCGCCACACCATCGGCCGTGCCGCTGTTGACTGCCCTGAAGACTCCAACGATCCATACCGCTATTTCACGCGTCAGGAGTTAGTTGAGCTCTTCACGCTAGATGAGAACTCGCGTTTCTCCGCCACTCAACGCCAACTCGCCGAGTTACACGGCGTGGAGGGCCGAAAAACCTACCCCGAACTGGAGGCCCACCTGGCTTTTGTGACGGCGATGAGAGATGTAGTCTTCGACATCTCCGACCACGATTTGTTGTTTAGTCGACAGGAGGACGCCGGAGACAGGCAGGCATGCGACCCGACAACTCAGCAGGCGGAGAAGTATTTTGCGGAGAACCGCTTGAAGGTCGGCGAGGCAATCCTTAACCTCGAGGCTAAGGGCGATCTGGCTGCCGCTGAGAGGCTGCGTCAAACGCAGTTCGCTCCCCGCAAACTCGTGTACAACCAGCCTGCGGGTGACATCTTTGTCCCCTCCAAAGCGGACTCACTAAGACCCATGTTCAACGCACCTGGCTGTGGAGCGAGGCGGTCGAACGAAGCAGCCACCTTCAAGGGGTCTCCCAAGCTTGGCTTCGTGCCCGCCTCCACACTACTAAAGGATTCCTCTCTCAAAGAACGCTTGACGGCTCCGCCTGCTGTTCCCACCTCACCCAAGAGTCGATATTCTATCGAATCACCGTCTCCCGTTCTCGATTCCCCTGATCGCCCCTCAAGCTCTCCATTGCACGTCACCGCCTCCCCACACAGTAGCCTGTCTATCCCCCCAGTGGTGCGTGAACCAGGGGTGTCGCCCCAGTCTGTAGAAAACAGCTACGACAGCGAGAGCTTTGTGTCCTCTGAAATTGCTGATGCCAATACAAGATCCTCTCAGCGGCTTTCACAAAGTCCGCGAGAAGAGGAGATCTCAATACCGACGTCTGAGGAATCGTCTAGGAGTTCAGATGACTCACTTGTGATATTTACTCAAGGTGCGCTAATTCAAGACCAACAACCTGCTATCACGAGGTTAGACTCCCCACAGACCAATCACACGCCGAAGAAGGCGCAGCCTACTGACAGTGGCCCGGGGGACAGTGTTGAGGCGTTTGCAAGACCTTCAGTATTTCCGCCCCATGTACGGACACCAAAGGCCACAAGTAGTCCCTTTCACACTGCGAGGTCGACATCGATTCGCGATGTGGAGATGGTGAGTTTGGACTTGACGCAGCCGGTGGAGGATGAGGAAATCGACAATTCCGTGCAGATGTTATCACTGCGACAGGTAAGAGAGAACTGCACAAGTCAAATGGATTCGTTTCATGTTCAACGTCGTTGAAAAAGCTCCAATGTAGTCCGGAAGGCGCTAGTGTCCATGTTCACAAACCCCCTTTTTCTGATTTTAGAGCCTCGCCAAATCGGGCATATTTTTAGACGGTGCTCCGACGTTTCATGTCGTCCATTCTTCTGATGAAAGTCAAGTATCTAACAATCACGACGGTGGTGGCTTCATTCGGGATTCTTGTGGTGGTGGTGGTGATGATGATCTTCAATCAACGGCATCTCAGGAAGTCTCTGTTCCGATGCTGTCAGATTCGATCGATGTCATTGAGGCTAGCTTTCCAGAGAGCGACTAATGACGCATTTTTTATTACTTTTTTTAGCGTACATATTTCACAATGTTGTGCTTTTGCTCGAGAGTAAAGCCCTGTGCATACGAGATATGACTTGGGTTATTTGTCTGGCGTGTTTTGGGATTCGTCTAGCTGGGATGCACAGGAATCGTTTTAGCTAACCCACCGCCACGGCGTACAAAGTTAAGAAAAGTAGTTTAGGTTAGGGCCCACGCTAGTGTGTCTGCTCGGGCACTCTACTGACGTTGGAACGATATAAACCCCCCGACTAGCAATGGCCAGGTTCTTCCGGGCAGGCGTGAGTCATGTCCAGCCTCGACCCACCTCTACTACGCACCAAGTGAAGCTGAGTAGCGGTTGCGATTCCCGGTAGACGCTCCTTGGCAGGAATATGTGTAAACAGCAGTCCCGCGTACTCCCCACCGAGGACTACAACTACATTGATTTACTCCACTAATGGTACTTTTACAGACAGACAGCCCCCCTGGATTAACTATCAACCGCAACGCACCTCCAATTTCCGCACTTCAACAACGGCGTGCGTCTCGCTTGGAGACCCAGAGTGAACAAAAATATATCTGGACACATTACAATTTAGTGGCGGGCGTCTGAAAACCACTTAACCTCTTCCATAAGAATGATCGCGGACCTCATAACTTAAACACAACAAAACATGCGGAGTGATAAAAAAATACACCCTAAGAAAAAAAAGCTAAGCCTCCGAGGGGAGGCATGAGAAATCCCTGTCTTCAGAAAGTGCAAAACCTACTCTGGGGTCGAAAAACAAAACATCGTGACACGCGGTTGACTCGGTACGAGCAGAAATCCCAATGAAAAACGAAATACCCGTTAGCGCAACCAGCAAGAATTCGCTCAAAATAATTGTAAACCGACCATACAAACGTCTTTTATTAAGAAAATCAACTCATTTTGAGTTTCAATTCCTTGGCCTTGGCCCTCTCCAATTTCGCGACTCGGGCAAGTGATTTGGATCCCATGATACCGCCACCCCAGTGTTTACGAATCTAAAAGTAGTGGATATAAGTACTTCATCGGCCTACCTCATCATGGCGATCATTGAAGTTGGTCTTGACTGTTTGGATTATTTTGGCCAAGCGCGGTTTGTCCTCGCTAGGAAACAAAATAAGAACTCGAAAAAGAACTTACGACTTGACCGTTGTGAATGCCAAACAGGTACAATTCTTCCTGTGAACAACACGGCCAAGACGAGCCTTGCCCTTTACAATGGCATACGGAACACCCATTTTACGGCAAAGAGCAGGCAAGAAGAGCACTATTTCAATAGGCTCCACGTCGTGCGCGATAAGCACAAGCTGCGCTTTCTTGCTCATAACAGAGGCAGTGACTTCACGAATTCCCGACTTCACACATGGTTTTCGCTCTTGCGGCGTGTCAGGTGCACCGCCAGCACGCTTCTGCGCACGGTGAGTGAGCTGTGCCTTCTTGGCCTGCTTCGTTAATGGCTTATACTTGTTACACAAGTTGAAAATTTGGAGTGCTAACCAAGAATGACCAAATTATGAGCTTACAAGTAGGCCGGTCAAGCGCTTCGGAGAACTGGTTAACAGGGGGAGGGATCTTTAGACGTTTCTTGAGAATTGCCCGCTGACGTTGAAGCACGATATACTTCGGCCATTTTACAAAGCGGTAGACGTTTCGTCTGGGCTGGATGGCCTGGCCAATGCCAAAGTTCTTCGGTCTTTTTTGAATCAAAGGATTTTTCTTGGGAGCTTTCTTCACTTCAGTAGTAGCATGTTTCTTAGCGATCTCAGGAAGAGCGGCAACCTTCGACTTGCCCTTTCCTTTTGTTTCTTTTGCTGGCAGGACAGGAACATCCTGCGCCTTAATTTCTTTGATTTTCTTAGCCTTAATAACCTTCTTCTGGCCGACAGGCTAAAAGAGCACAGCAGATAAGCGTAAAAACATTGAAAACTTACCATGCTTGAGGATACAAGTAGGGCGCCAAAATAAGTGTCTAAACAAAGTCAGAACTGGCTATTTAAACATGCCGAAATTTTTTGGGACGATTGTAAAACTAAAATCATGGTAACATTTGCATTACAATTACATATAATAAATTTTAAATTAGGAATTTTGCATTTCTAAACAGAAGTGTCCAAAGAGTTTTTTTAGTACTCAATTTCAGGTTAACTCAGTGCCTAATTGAGTAGTTTCTTTCTGCGACTACTTAGCCACTTACCCTTAAAAAAAAATTAATTAATGGCATGTAACGGACGTGTGGCTTTCTATTAAAGTGCCTAAAATAATAAAAAATTTTTCTTGGCTTGAATTTATATGTAAAGTGTGTAGGAGTGTATTTCGATAAACTAGTACATGCGTGTCAGTGTCCTCGATCAAATTTTTACTGCTAGACTAAAATTTTTTTAAAAAAAAATAGTTAAATTAAATTTGGTTTTTTAGAAAACGTACTTTTCAAATGTTCATTACAACCTATAAAAAATGTTCTTGTAAGAATAAACGTAATAAATTTGCTTATACATGTGGCTATAATTATTACAGTGTATATATTTCATTTGTCAACTTGCTGCGTGTTTTGTCATTGGGCAAAACACATGCCTAATTACTAATCCTTTTTTTACTGTTTGATATACATGGAACCGTACAGCGCCGAATACGTAAGAATCTTCATTTCTGCAGTCAAGCGCTAGCGTCATAACCTAAAATTTAAAAAGGTTCTGTTCTATTTATTAGCCGCTGAAAAAGGGACCTCATTTTTAGCGAACATGAATTTTGAACGTTGTTCATTTTTAGCGAACATGAGTTTTTAACGTTGGTAGTATAAACCTAATTTCCTTGTATGGTGTTAGGCTCAACTAAAACTGCAATCTATCTATTTACCATTTTGACTTTCACCTCAGTTATTTCATTGGGGCCAAAGGTTACATCCGCTCGCTGTGTTCTATTACTCATTCATAGTTGTCTTTGGTTACCGTGAAGATCTTCATCGGCGTGGCTCAATATATCTTTGATAATGTACGCCACTGTAGACTAGCTTTATGTAAACTATTTCTCTATATTTAAAATATGTTATAGGGGCCATAATACCCTTAGTGCTCACCATTTCATTTAACAAAATTATACTTTTTGAACACATAGATGTCATAATAAGAGCTGCGAAAGGGACGCAACACTACAAACTACAAACACTACAAACTTTGCAGAAATATCCCGCACAAATTCGTGCTTGATTTTTGGGAAACTATATTCAGACGATGACACTTGTTCCCGATAATGTCCACCAATTTCAAGCTTCAGTTAAAAACAAAGCAGATTCAGGTTCCGAAGCTGAAGTATACACCTCCATATCTGCTCCTGGTACACTACTCAAACGGTTGTCCATGAAATCTTTTCTGCGAATTGTTTTAGGCCATCGTTCTTGAAACACGTTTATTTAAAATGTTTTTGCTTCTTCCGATTATTTATGCGACTATTTCTTTTGTTAGTGTCTGATTGGCTGTCACGGTTGGTCGGATCGAACGGTCACTTTTTGACATTTACCCTAAGAATTTTTTTAAATACGTTGCACCTAATAAATTTAATTCACATTTTTCAAAGGCTATAAATGCTTATTTACCATTATTTGAGCGTCCTTTTTGTCATAAAAGCATGTTTAGATTATGAATATTTTTTCGTGTCGCATCCATAACCTTGAAATCCTCCAATTACCTAAGCATCATCTAGTATAGTTAATCCCGAAGTCGCGAGAAATGTTGCCGCCACAACTTCTAAAAGATGCTGAGCGTTTCGTTTCAATCCTCAAAAGTGACCCGGAACTTCTGCATCGCCCAGAACTCAAGTTCCTAAAAGACTATTTATTGAGGTAACTGATCGTCAGTTTTGGTTTCAATGTTTAGTCTGGGAGCCACGATCCCTCCTCCTTGTTCTTCTCACGTGCCTCCATCTGCTGAGCCGAAATGCGACGCCAAAGCGGATGAGTCGCCGGACGAACCAGAAAGCGAAGAGTCAGAACTTGGTAGTTTCTTCTTAGCGCCCATATTGTGCTAGATTTTGACACAACCGACGTAATTGAGGAGGAGCCCGATGAACCGCAGCCCATGGGTGATGATTCAGTCGAAGTGACTGAAGAAATGGCGGATAAGGCCGACGAAAAGCGCGCTGAGGCACAAGCAAAGTTTGCAGATGGTGATTTTGAGGCCGCGGCGTCTTTATTCACCGAGTCGATTTTAGCCAATCCGACTCGTGCCGTCACCTTTGCCAGAAGAGCTGCGTAAGACCCAAACCTTCTGCCTTACGATTTAGTTGCTATTACAAACTTAAAAAACCTGCATCTGCCATCCGCGATTGTGACAAGGCCATCTCGTTAAATCCCGACAGTGCTGCTGCCTTCAAATGGCGTGGTTTCGCTAACAAGTACAACTACTTCGTAAAATTACGTATTTTTAAGAGCTCTTGGTCGTTGGGAAGCTGCTTACTTGGATCTGCAAACTTCCCTTAAGTTAGATTACTCGGATGATGCTTACGAGGCCATGAAAGCTGTTGAACCTAACGTATGTTCACATTGCATCCGTTTTAACACGTCTTAGTATCAACGTATTCACGCGCACAAACTCAAGTGGGAAAGGAAGCGCGAAGAGCGCAAATACAAGGAATTGAAGAAGGCTCGTGACGCTCGTCAAAAGGCGTATGAGGAGTCCAAGCGGGTGAGTAATTAAGACCTCAGGGTGGTCTAAAATCTGGTTAATGTCATCGATTTTTTCCATCTTTTAGCAGGAGGCCCAGTCGGAGTTCCAGATGCCCGGTGGAGGTATGCCTGGTCAGATGCCGGCTGGAATGCAGGACATGTTTGGCAAGATTTTCTCCGACCCCGAGATGATGGCTGCAATGGAGGTACAAATATAGGGTTCTGAATCCCCCTGCTTCAATGTATCTAACCTGTTTTCGGCATTTATAGGACCCCGAACTTCAAGCAGCTTTCGCACAGGGCATGTCGAACCCAAGTGCTTTTAGTGCTGCAGCAAAGAATCCCAAATTCGCGAACTTATTGAAAAAGATGAAGGAGAAGATTAATGTTCCTGGTGAAGAAGAAAGGCCTTCAGCTGCCCCAGGAGGTGATGGTGAGCATATCCTCGCAGTTATTGAATTGAGTTTGTTGCGATGGTGTTCCACGCGTTGCTTGCTCGTCTCCAGTAGTCCTTCATTGGACCTTTTTTAATTTTAGATCTGGATTAGGCCTTACATGTGGTACATTTTTACATTTTTCAAGTGTGAGCGTCGTTTGTTTCTGCTTCGTGTAGTCAAGCTGATTGAGACTCGCGTTTACTAATAAATTATGCGTTCCATGTTTCATGGTTTTTTCATTTACTAAAGTGGGAGGCGTGTATTTGGTAATCTAAGTCTTTCTCGGGCGCATGGCTTTTGTCTCGTAGCCATGTCTGTGATCGTTTTCTCGAAATGGAATACTTTTAACAAACAGGCTCGTTCCAGTTGATAAACATAAATTACTCAGGCTAGCGCTAGCTTCTGGACACGGAAGTGTTCGATGGAAGCGCCTCTTTCTGACCGTCTAATCATTAGTTGGGTTATTTGTCCAATTCCTGCCCAACCCGTGGCAAAAGCTGTCCGCGTTAATGTGAAGTTTTCAATTGGAGCTTCACCCACGTTGGGGGTTAAGCGTCCTGGTTTGTTCTGCGTTTTCGATCCTGAACAACGCCTTTAACTACATTCGAAATATGGACGTAGACCACACATGTTTTTCATCGTTAGTGGTCGGACTGGCTACAGATTCGTGAAAATGTGCCCTATTTTGACTTAAAGACGATACCAACATTACTCATTCCCATCTAGCAGCATTGATGCGCCGAATTTTATTACGTGCCCCTCACAGATCTTTACACAAATGCAAAATTTTGACTGCAAAGTTTATCAAAAGTCTTCTGCAGCCCGCTGGCCATCCATTTGCGAGATGATGTAGTTGATTAGGCCTTTGTGGTCGTCGTCACTTCGAGGGAGTCGGTGCGTGGCGGTTCTGTGGCAGTTCTCACGGAACGCGCTGTCGCCCGCGTTAGCACCACTCTTCCCGATTTCCGATTCGCTGGCACTGCGCATGATGGTGCCGTGTCCCCGAAGCGAGATGCTCGCATTGAAGCGTGGAAAGACGTCGTCGAGGATGGAGCAGCAGCGCTCGAGTGCTCCAAGCGACGGCGCCTGCACGCTGATCTGTTGGACGGCGATGCCGTTGGCGTTCTTCCTCACCGCTGCCAGCAGATGGATCTGGCACTGAGAACGGCGACAAATCGATATTATGCGTCGGTCCGTTTGATCGTTGAAACACTTGAAAAGCGTCTCATCTATCGGCGCCCAAAACTTATATTGCACCGGGTAGTAGGGCAATCGATTGGAGGGCGGTGATTGGCTTTGCCTTTGCTGTTCAATCAAGCTTTTACGAATGCTGTTTTGCTGGAGTTTCAGTTCCTCGTGTAGACGTGATGTGCCGAAGAGGTGAAGCGACATCTTATTTCTTCTAAGGTGGCTCACCGTTGATTTAGGCGGCGGAACATGATGTAGGGCCCGAGTGCTAGAGGTAAGGTTCGTGGCAAGAACATTTTAGCAAAACGTGTGTGCGTCTGAAACCTTTAGATTGTCATGGGAAATCTAGGAAACTCCACAGCCGGAATTATCTACCTAATAAAACTACGATTGTGGACCAATTTAAGAACACCTCTTTGGCTTTGCCAGCTGTTTCGACAACTTTCGAGTTTCTTTTGGCTGCGGAATTCCCCATGTCTGCTAAAATGTGCAAAAATGCGACGAAATGGACGGTTTTTATTGCTCCAAATTACTTCCGCGTGAATAGTTTTACTAGGCATGTGGGCGAACCAAGTAATTATCAGTCATGTTTGGGGTGACAACGCAGACGGCACGCGATGTTCTTTGTAATCCAGTTTAGTGACGCACTTTTTGCAACCATGAAAGTGCGCTTAAAACTGTTAATATCACCATTTGAGACAAACAACGCCGCATGTAAATTATGGCCGCCGGTCTAGATGATGCGCACACACTCGATGATGTTTTGTAATCATGGGTTTTTGTTTACCGCCTGAGCAACCAAGTAGGGTATCAAAATTACGGACCAGGAGAAGTGAATGACTTGCCTCTTGTCCTCTACATCTGAGAAATCTGTTGTAGCATCTGCATTTTGACCAGACAACGAGCCTTCCTGATCGCCATTGGTCTTAAAAGTTTCCACGTCCTTTAAAAACTCCTCAATCATCTTCTTCTTGGACACACACTCACTAAACTCGGGGCTTCCGCCAGGGTTGGCCGCCTTTGCTTCTGCCTGTGAGGTGTTGATGCGTGTAAGGGTTTGTGAATTAAAAGGTCCATCTCCAAAGCCAGGGTCCGGGCCATTCACCCTTCTATCCTCTGGACTAAGCGGAGCACCATTGTCGCTAGGAGTTTCGAGGTTCTGCAATCGCAAGAGCAGCTTCGTGATTATCCTGAGGTCTTCTGTCGACGTGGCGGACCTGCGATCGGCTTTTTCAGCAAACAATTTCGGCGACTGGTGGCTACACTGAAGCGACTTCTTCACCTCTTCCGATAGACGTTGCGACTCCTGCTTCAGCAGGCAGACTAAGTCGTCCTTGTCCACGGCAACCACCTTGCCACTCAGCAGCTCCGTCTCCAAATTCGCGAGGCCGCTCAAAACTCGCACCTCATCGCCAAATAACTCTAAAAAATCAAATTCCGCCGGATTGTGCTTGGGTGATGTGCTGGCTTTTGTGTTCTCTCTGTTAGCATTCGAGTTGGCGTCGACGTGACGCGGTCTTTTGTTGATGTCTGGCTGCGCTGCAACTTTGTCGCCTCTTGCTTGGGTCTGTCCCATTTGGCAAGGCAGATTGCGTCTTTCTACGGCAGCTACATGTGACGCCGACTGACCTGTATCGACTTTTCCGATTTGAATAGTTCACGCGAGTTGCATGGTGTTTGGGCATTAAAATCCCCGTATTTCTTCGGACACTTCTGGCGTCGCTGGCTTGATTTAAACCAGGCAAAACGCCGCGGTCACAAATTAGCAAAAACAGGTTTTTTTAAAAAAAAATCATGCTAAAAATGTCTTCGCTTGTGTGGAGTTAGTGGGAAACCTCCTTCTTACTTAATTGTAACCAATACCTAGTTAGGTTAAAGTTCATTATGCTTAGCAAAAATCACTGTGCAATCCATTATAAAATTAAGTGAATTGAGGAGAAAGACGATTTAAAAGAATAAAATTGAACTGAAATCCCAGGGGACAGTTTTAGGAGGTGCAAAAAAATCGATACTAATGAGTCATGTAGCAGGTGAAGAGTGTACAAGAGACTACAATGAGAAGCAATACCAGCAGATGCACAAGAAGCCACAAAATTGTCGCCTAGAATCACAAAAGCTGTCAACTCTACGTCTGATTCAAGGCATTTTAGCCTTCCCATCCATTGTACTGTTACCATGGTGCCTCTCAAATGTGAGACAAGTCATAAAAAGAAGTGGTGCACAGTTAAAGCGTGAAATTTCGATGTCCACTCCACCTACCTAGTCGTAGTTAGCAAGAAAACACCCTATCGCAGGTTCCGATAAGCTGACGATGTGTACAAGAATAGAGCTACCTGGACTGAATGCGATGACGTGGAGGTGTGCCATTGGAGAATATTCCAAAAACACAAGCTAGAGTGGTAGATTGTTACTTGATACTATTTGATCAACAGACCATTCCTCTAGCAATTGTCTTACTCATGTGGTCTTTGGAGATACATTTTGATCTCACACCAGAAATTCGTCGTCCAAACCCACCGCACCGGTGTTCAGGGTTCAACATAAAACGTCTCCGTTGACAGATGGCTCTTCGCTTGTCGCCTTGTGGTAGTGGTGGTTGGGTCTGTGAGGACGTCGTAAATGTTAGTGTGAACCAACGATCCTTTTCTGTCGATAAGAACGCCCGCACGTGGGTCTGGCAGCTGCCGCCGAACGCTTCGTGGCGTGTCATGGTGAAAACCCAAGGCGGTTGTGGCCCGGTCGCGCGGGCTTTGAAATGCAGCGTGGTGCTCGGCAATGGGGTTCCTCATTTTGATTGAGTGAACGCACCGCCAACTGCGGAAACTGTCAATTTTTAAAACCGACGACAACTGTGCTGTCAAGGCACTCGAGAGTTCAAAATCAGTCGTGTGAGTATCACTTTGGACCTATCCAGCCTAGCCCTCCATGTGCAGTCAC
>UXSR01000772.1:0-18427 GCA_900604375.1 Mesocestoides corti
TCTCCTTTTTTCCTATTCTCGGGTAGCTACGGGCTGTTAACTAGAGGGTTGTAAGGTAGTGCTAAATCCTCTAGTCACTACATTATGAAGCAGACTAAGTGAAAGTAGCATGGCAAACCACGAACGAAGATTAAATGTGGTCATCATTGCGGTAAAGGCTCAAACAAATTGTCAGTCGTTGACAAAAAGAACCAATTGGCAGAATGTACATTACACACTGTGTTGATGCTACACAACACTGAGTGAGGCAAATGCCATGGTAAATATATTTATTAAAATTGTGGACGTTTTGAGACAATTGTAGGTAGGCAACATCATTCTTTCAACTGTGCTGAATATTTTGCTAAACTTAATATGTTTTTGCAAGGTACTTAATTGAAATCGTTGACATTTTGCGACAATTGCAGGTAGGTACCATCATTCATTCAATTATCCACAGAGTTTTGCTGAATTAAACATTACTTTTTTTGCAAACTACTTAGAATTTAATATTTTACTTTATGCATGAGCTAGTGTCTTATGCTGTGCATTTTCTTAAACGCAAAGATATTTACACTTTCGTCAGATGTTCTACAACAAACTTTTATGTTGTTGTGTTAAAACAGGAACAAATTTTGCGTCTTGAGATGTCGTGACGATTTTTTAGCTTTCATTGCATCAATGGCTATAAAATTATTGCAATTTTCACATTCTAACAAGTTAAATTTGAACATTCATGAATAAATGATTACCAGTTCAAATATTTTCCAACGTTAACAGTACGCATTAGCATGCTTTCAATGCTATAATTTTAGTGGTATTTATTTAATTTAGTCTAATAATTTATTTGTCGATTTATGATGTTTTAATGCTCTTGTGTATGTTTAGGGAGGGGTGTTGTGTGCTGAAAGTAATCGATGTTGGTATCGGAATCGTTTATTCCAAAATCTATCGCTTATCGGAACTGTACACAAATTTCCGAAACCAGCAGGACATATGTAAGACCAAATCACTTAAGCATTATTCTAAAGTTAAGTGTAAAGTTAATTAACTTAAATATACAAGCAGGTTATCTTTATAATAAGAACATTTGGCGCATTTTAATCATGTTGCACGTTGAACGCTTACCAAAATGCATTTTATGAATACTAAAATGAAACCTAACACGTAGTTTCTTCTTCAGCAAGTACCGTTTCTGTTGATGATAATGACTTCGAGTGTAATTTCCTCAAATATTTATTTATTAACCCTTTAGGTTAAATCAATTTAGTAAAATTAGTCTCAGCAGGGGTGGACACTTTGAGTTTATGCTAGAAGAAGGTGGCTTTAGACACGCATACATTAAGTCAAATGGACCGAAGAAATTAGGCAGCAAAAAATTGAAATGTAAGGTTTTTCTAGTCATGTCTAACACCATTAATACCATTTATGCTTTTTCATCTACACACAAAATATGGCCAAATTGGCCAACACAAAGCTACTGCTGATTAGGTATCCTAAAGGTAACCGCCTTATTAACTACAACTTGCTACCAAAACATCCATCGCTTCTACACTTGTTATTTTGAAGAAACGAAATGGCAAATTGTACGACAACAACAATAGATTAGGTTTTATGAATATGCCATAAAACTGATATGTGGTAATTGCATTACACTTGTATTTTTCTTAGGCGCACAAAGCTGTAATTAATAGGAACCTTGGGACACCAACAAGAAAATATCTCATAACAATATTTAAGCAGCTATTCTACTTGTTTAATAAACTCAATTCTATTTAAATTGAGTTCAAGAAAGTAAGTGATTACAGACGAAATCCCAGCCCGATTGTTTCTGATTTAAAGTTAGCAGAATGAGACTTAAAGTAGCTACTTAGGAAAGGAATTCGAACGCGGAAACTCCTAGCGATTTGCGCAATTCAAGGAATACTTTAGGTAAAATAGATACTCAGAATGTAAGACTGCATGCAAAGCAAATAATAAGCAGGTCATACGTGGCCCACAGTCCTAATTTTTTATCGTCTCAACTAGCACGTCTGTCATTTGTCACAATGCCACACGACCCAAATGATATCAAAACTTGGATATAAGTCAAAATGCAGGTTGTGAGATAACTACGAACGTATTTTAAACATAAAAACAAGTCAGATAGGTGTTGAAGTCGCTTTAGAGATAAAATGACATACGTTGTAGTGCTATCATTTGTCACTTAAGGAAGTCAATGATTGTGCCCTTGCGCTGTATTATTCACAATGAATAATGCGCCAAGCATTTAAGGAAATTCCAGCCTGTTTGAGTCAGTTAGAAACATTTTTTTTCAAATTTCATTGCACTTAAATATGGAAACACGAATATCCGAAATAATTCTTACACTGATTCCTTGACTAATACATCTGTGCTTTACATTGATAACCATGATATTATTTACAAAAAATTAGCTATTTTATGAGTATTTGCTTAAATGACCGATGGTCATTTCAATAAGAATATAATCGAATTGCATTTCTTACAAAATGACATGGGATTTATATTCAAAGTCGCTACAAGGATGACACCTTCTAGTGACGTGGTTCAGCACTACTTTGTAAACCCTTCAGTTACCTCTTCTCAAAAACCCAAAAGGAGAGTCTGAAGTGGACTGACAGCCACCTCGCGTGAGTGATGAGTGCATGAGGGCCGGAGTGGACCAATGACTCACCCCTTTTGTTATTGGCCTCTGCCAGCATTCGCCTGTTACGCACGCGTACTCACATACACCCAGCCAGTACATTTTGTAACCCCGACGTGATGGAACACGGCTACTACATTTGGTTATCGCGACGTGATGAAATCACTTTGTATTTGACGCCGCTGATTGGTGATCGCCGTCGAAATATTCACAACTCTTTCTCCTCTGCTAACATTAAGTGACCCTATTGCTGTAAAAATTTGTTGGAAAAACAGTATTTCAGTCAACACTCTCGCGTGCTTTCCAAATGTCCGAGTCTGGTTTATGCGACCTGAGGCCCATTTTCGTAATTAAATGATTGCCTCCCAATTCTCCAAATACTTTTATGCTGGTGCATCGCTACCGAGAAATGTTGCTGCAGACGTTATCGACTTGCTTGGAACAATGCCTTCTGAAAACCCCTTTGGAGATTTGAATGATTCTGCTCTCACACTATTGATCAGCCTAAACTAGCCTCGTCGTCGATGCCTACTTTCGGGTATTGAACTAGTTGACAGGTCTCCTTCTCAACTCCTTCGGCATATACGCCTCTTTTTTGGGGATATTAAGGTTGATGATTCCGTTCTATGCCAAATGTGGACTGAAACTTTCTTGGCACACATGAATACAATCACCTCGTTCCAAAGCTCTAGCGTACGTTCGGATTAGCTTACAGAAATGGCTCATGATATCCACGAAAGTCTGACACACGGAGCGGAAAATCTAACCATTTTCTCTGGTGTAGCAGCTAACAGATAGCCAACCACCTACTGAGACTGGATGAATTATCATCTAGACAGCCCCAACAGCGACAGCGCACCACTTCCCGTTTTTGTTAGCCAAGTCAACCCAGGAAGGGATCCTACCTACCCCAGAGACCCGTTGTTGGCTTTGCTGATCCAGTTCAGTCATTGTCGAGCATTTACTGTTACACATCCAACACTCGGCAAGGAATATTTGTAGTGGACTGCCAGCCATCTCGCGCAAGTGATGCATGCATGAGAGCCCGAGTGGACCAATGACTCCTCCGTTTGTTATTAGCCTCTGTCAGCATTCGCACACAAAGCCACTTGACGGGTTTGACACTAATAAACGGTCGTATTCTCTGTCGCCGCTTTTCCCCTTTCCTCGGGTAGTTACGGGGTGCTAACTAGAGGGTTGTAAGGTAGTGCTAAGTCTCTAGCCACTATAAGTCAAATCCGGTGAAAGCGAATACAACCTTTGATCCGCGTAAAGCAGGCCAAGTGTAATGAACAGGCGATTTTTAACAATCCCCAATTAAATATTGGTAAGTCGTGGGCACAATCATGTCACTAAACACGTATCATCCACGCCTGCCAGTGCAAAGTGACCCACAGGTAGACAATTTTCGGGTAAATGCTTATTTAATCTGGATTCCAGTAAGTTGCTTGGTCCGTGCTGTCTTAATGTCAAACATAGTGAAAATATATGCTTAAGTCAAATCTAAATTGTAATCGATTTTATTTTTGAATTAGAGATATGATGAAAGTGGTAATATTGCATGCATAAACAAGAAAATGAAAAGTTCATTTTATGATTTGCGCAATTACAGCACCATTTGTGCGTCTAAACAAAAAAGAGCAATGTTTGGATCAATAAAATTCCAAACGAAGAAATACTTGAAGAAAATGAGGTTGGAATGTCCGAAACTTCAAACGCCGTCCTTGCCTGTTGTAGTGCTTGCTTCTTGTTCGAGGTCTTCATCTGCGTCAACGTTTTGAGGCATTGCTTGCGATAACATTGGAATCCCGTGGGACAGTCGCTGCAACTCTCGCCACTCTCGTAGGGTAATCCGCCGGGCTTGTGGCTAAAATGACCATTCGACACCTTTGCAATGCAAATTAATTGATAAACACCATTCAATATCTGCTATGCAAATAGTTGTTCTAAAAGGATTCTGAAATGTTGGCAATTGTAATAAAATCTAAGCCAACTTACGCAGGCTTGTATAGGCACAGGACCAGATTCGTAAAGTGTGTTGGACTGCTCTTAATGAAGCACTTTCTCCTCGCACAACCAACTGCATTCGCTGCTTCAAGCACCATCTTCAAAACGAAGGAATATCATATTTGAAATTTGGAATTAGACAAGGTAAATGCATTTGGATTTCCTTTCTATTCTTATTGGAACTAATACATAACCGCAGTCACAATAGGCTATAATTTACCAACATTCATTTAGTCTAAATGTTACTTGGTGATTTTAAGAAAAGAACATAGCAACTGACATATGAAAATAAGGGTAATTCATACTTTCTAACGCTACATTTGAGCTCAATCATTTGGCGTTCTTGTAATGAAAATGCAACCAAACTACTAAGAGTAAATATTGCCCAACTAAAAAAAAGTTCTCTGGTAAATACTTAAATGTCTGTAACTCACCACTTTATAGTCGTAACAGTAGCCTCTGCAATAATTTTGCTCATAATTGTAAAGCTCCTTTTGAGAGACAATTCCTTTCAAAAATTCTTCAAATGTAGGCTTTTCTTCGAAAGAGTCAACGGTTGCGAAAATGTCATTGGGAAGGGAATACACACTAAGTTCGGCAAACGAGCAATTAGCAGCCCAGTCATGCGCCAACTTTTCCAACTCGATAGAATAGTTCTAGAAATAACACGGTAGCAAAATTAGTTTAAAAAATCAAGGAAAATTAACTAACCATTTTGCTGAACCAATTCGCAGGAAGTTCAATCGACTTTCAACTTACCATGAACATCATTTTGCGTGCTGGTGGATCAACTGACTCACGGAGCTGAGCATGTAATTCCACAATCTCCTTTCGTTCCTCCGCGGTCGGGAATTCCGCTGTAACCCCACATATCAGCATCACGAAATAAAGCACGTTATTCATTGCGTCGCCTATTCGAAGAAGAGCTAGTCATTACCGAAGACATTACCAAAGAATTCTGTCGGAAGAACTTCCTTTCCTCCCCACTGATAATGTGTTTGAGGCAAGAGCTGGGTTGAGTGTCGTGAAGCAGTGTATGTATTTATAGTCCCCTGTAAAAGCGTATCAACAAAACAGGAAATCATGTGAGACCTACCACACTTACACAACATAACGTGATTGTGGGTAATTTGCCGGTGGAGGCCATAATTTAATTGCTTTTCTAATTTGTTTAATTATTCGTAAACTTTTTAAAACTTGCAGTCAAATATTCAAATTAATGGAGGTGGCAATAATATCTGTAAAGAATTCATTGAGAGACAAACTGGTTATCCAGAAAACAGTGTCTGTGTATATTTTATTCATTTTTGAATGCATAACAGCGTTACTCTGCATACAACATACAGATTCCCAAAAGAATATAATCTAAAATGACTTCCTGCGGCATTAACATGCAATTGTTATGAATGCAAATCTGCGTGCATTGCTGAAATCAGGTTTTTAGTAGCGTGAGCTGAAGAAACGGATGACTAGTTGTGTAATTTACATCAAATACTTTTGATGAAGCAAATGAGTTGGCCTTACAGAACACTTGTAGTACCTCCCAAGTTGCCGAAATGTCCTCCACATTTAAAAGGTTTTGATTACATCAAATTAGGTTTCACGGGAATTTTATTAGCTTGGGGCAATATTTGGACACATTTGTAGATAGGTCTAAACGTTGCTGTGGCTGAAGCAACTTTTATGCGCATTTTAACCCAACTAGTCTACTGTTCAACCTTGTTAAATAAAGAAATTGACAATGCGTGATGTGTAGGAAATTTGTAATGCCAGAGATTCTGTACTAAATGTCACATTTTTATGAAACGAAAGCATGTTTTAACAGTAGTAGCACCTCACCAATTTAGTTTTGTATTTAAAAACTTATTGGCAAAATTGTTGCAAACGGCGTGCGCATATCCGTTTTCATAATTGCATCTCGGCCATCCTGCACGACATTTGGCAATGGGTTGATTTGGACACTATGACAAGATCAGATGCTCAAAACAGTAATGTCAATAAAACATAACTTTCAGTGGTGCGAAATCTCATCAAGGATGTTTAATTTTCGGTTCAAGTTGATTTGTTCTACACTGTTTGAAAAGAAAATGAGCAAATCTTAGAACCGATTAATATTGTTAAAATAACATTTTAGATAACCAGATATGTCTAACTTCAGAAGAGCTTCATGACATTGTCGAAGATTAAATGGTGCGTTTCTGTACACGATTGATGCTCGATCGTACTTTGAGCGCACATGGGCATCAGGTAAATAGAGGACAATAATGTAAATAGATTTTTTTAAGAAACTTTTTTAATGCTGAGCCTAATTTACGAAAATCGAATTGAACCCGGGGTAGGTGATTGAGCACTGGTTGGTTGATAACAACCAAATACGTCTCTCAAATAATCATCTTTCATCCTAGCAATTTAACTCTAATTCTAGCGTTTAAAAATTATGGCATTTGACAATCCCTACTGGTTGGATTTTATATAGAATTGATTAGAAGAATGACATCAGACGCGTGTAAAAAGAACATGTGTGTGCAGCATTTAACGCTTTTTTTGTTATTTGTGGCATAATGCAGTTCTTTGCTAGACGTTACCTTTAAACATACTAAACACATCGTTATCAAACAAGATTGTGCATTCAAAATTTTTTTTGCTATAAGTTTTAATTTAATGAGCAAATGCTAGTGCGAGTTTCGCTTTTGAAAATAACTATTTAGGTTGGGTTTAAATGGCAATATTTCATTTGACATTATTTGGCGTTAACTTTTAACGCATTAAACGCATCCCAGATCGCCTTATTTCCCGGTTGCCACAGTGGTAGTTTATTTTAATAGGGCATAATTACGCAGCAAATCATTTTAACATACTATTTGTCCTCAAAACGTGTGCGTGATGGCCAGAAACGTAGACCATGTCTTCGCTTCGTTCACTAATATTTTGTTTTTGAAATCCCAGTCGAAGCATAAACCTCATCAAATTATGTGTTGTTAGCAATTTTAATAATTTTGTGCCTGCAAGCAAACAACTAGTGTTTCCGTTTAACAAACTTGAAAGTTGCTGAAAAATTCACATCTACGGAAAACATTTCTTGTGGGGTAACCTTATTTTAATGCGTGGCATAAGCAGATTCAGTGGTCACCAACAGGTAATTCACAAAATTGGGTTGCCATAGCCATGATCAACAAACAAAGACAAATCTGGGGACAAACAAAAGGTCTTTTGCAGGTAACTAATTTGTTAGATCACAAAAAAATTATTTGATTATTTTACAAATGCTTAGCCTACAAAAACGGACAAGTATGATCGTAATTAACGTAAAAATTTTCTATTTTTGTTGGGTTTTATTTGAAAAAGTGTCTTTTTGATAGAATTAGTTAAAAATCATGCAACGTGAGGTTAATTGATCGACCCAGTGCAATTCAAGGGATGTGTCGCAATATACTTTCACCTTAACAATATATTATTTAAAATTACGTAAAATGCTAAGGTTTGACTGAGAGTCAACCATCATAACAAACTGACAGAGAGCGAGTTATGATCGAAGGATATCCAGTGAAGCTGGACCGGAGGTGACTGTGAAACCTAGTGCCCTTTCTTTCAAAATATATTTGACCTAACTTGTAAAAAGGCAGACAGTTATAGGGGTGTAATATTGATTGGTATTTTGTTAAGATGAACTACCTTGCAGAGACTAAAACTGATTTCAATACGGACAAACGCACTCACCTGAATTTCATTTGCGAACCCATGTTAGTCCTTAAATTTTTCTTCAAACTACTTGTACAATTTTGATTTCGTTGTAAGCTGCATTGACTTTTTGTTAAACTAAGTACAAACTTTTGTACTTCATTTGATGCATTATAGTCTATAATTTGGTGGTAGTTGATGTAAATGATGCATATGAGGCTACCTCCTACTGATTTAGCACCGTTTTATTAGCACTGCACAGCGTTAGTCGCAAACCAGAAGCACTTTAGCGGTCCACAACATGACTGCCCTGAAATTGTCTACCCGTTTTAGTAGTGTAGCACAGCATATCGACTGTCCCTACTGTGCAATATTCATAATCATTATATTATTGGTCGGAAATTTAATTTGGCAGAGGGCAGTCCAATTTTATGTTAATAGCTGCCAACCAGAATAGTGAATTTGCTAAAGGGAAATTAAACCAGATTATTTACGATGCCACCAATGTCGTGGCGTGGATTGGGTTTATTCACTTTAATCAAAATGCCAATTTAACATCTCATCAGAGCGAATACGGGCATTGTTGCAATTTTTTTAAAAATGACATGGGTATGCTTAAGCCACTGACCTCTCCTCCACTTCTGAATGTGTTTGTCAATGGTCTAATTGTTAGATTATATAAAAACATACAATATTTTAATTTTGTGTTTTTTTATATTTCCACCTACAAACCAAATATTTGTTTTTTTTTGAAAAAACGGTAGTTGGCCACCAGCACAACCTTATAGGGCCATCGTACATGTATATCATTGGAAATCTTTCAAGATTCCAATCTTTAAAAACGTGAGCGGGCAAATTACGTGAGGTTAATAATAATCAAGTTCTAAGCTATCCCTTTTTTCAGGATTGTTGGTTGCTTGTTTTTCACCGTCTCCTATTTTCTGCCGCTTTCGATTGGATGACGTGGCGTAAAATCGGTAACCAGCTGAAATTTCTTAAACCGTACCGCCAATACGTTTGTTGCTTCCTAAGCAGTAAATCGAAAATGCTAACTCACAGAAAAAAATGAATAATGTAAATAAAAAAGCATATAAAAATGCAATAAATAAAATAAGCACTTCATTGCTTGTTACACATTTTAAGACAAAAAATAAGTGTTCGTAAAAATCTAATTTATTAAATATTTAATGGTTTAGTCAGCGTCTTTTTTAATGGGGTTTTGCATCAATAACTGTCTAGGTTTCATAAATCTCCCAGAATGCGCAAAATCAGAATTCATGAAACCTGAGCTCAAATCGATGAAACTGATTTAGATATGATGTGAATTTACGGGTGGATTTGGGGTAAAACAAAAACTATTTCTTATCCCCTACGTAAACAAAAATCCAAGCTAATGAGTTAGTTTTAATTCAGCACTCCAGTGTTTTAAACCAGACAGATAAGTTTCAGCTGCTTTGACTTCGGGTGTTCCAAAATTAAAAACAGTGGGTACAGGCTTCGCGTAGAGAAATTTCAACTCAACGTGGCTTTGATGTAGAGTGATTATTATTTTACGGATTACCCAATCGCACTCTTCTATAAAATAAAAGAATTGGGATTGTTATTTAGAACTTTACAATATAGTTGTGTGTAGACTAAAATTAGATGAACAAATTTAAAGATGTAATTTAAGGTTCGCGACTGAAATCATTCCGAAGCTTTCTTTGAGCTCGAAGATCTACTTAAGGAGAAATAATTTTGCAGTCTTTAGGATGCATAATAGCGAATGGCATGTCTGCGTAAGCTACACAGCCTCTCGGAATAGCAGATTTTATGATGGCAGCTGAATTCCAACAAGATAAAAGCTTCTAAAGTATGGGAATCACTTTGTACTGTTCTTGGTGCCAACGTTATATACTTTGAACCGCGTAAATGTGAATATAAAAGTTTCGGAAGCAATAATTTTGACCTGAAAAATTGTAGATGCCAAATTGCAAGCTGAACCAGGATATCGGCTTGAAGAATGATCTCCTGTGTGACCAATCAAACTGCTGCTATGTTGTAACCAGTGATTGGATAGTTAAAATAATTACAAAGTGGATATTCATAATTGCAATTTGATGTCCACCATGAGCTCGACAGGTTAATTTAGTGTCTGCCAGTTGATTAGTGAAGTTCTTTGTTTACGGCAATGTCTTCTTATTGAAAATGAAATGGCAGTTTACCCAGCTTGGTCTACTAACATAGCTTACATTAGAACTGTCAAAGTAGTCCTATCTTCGGTAGTCATTTAAGGAAACTTCGATGTAAGCCGTTATATCGCTGTCAGACGCTGTATATACGGTTGCCACATATCTTCTCATCCCAGTGAAATTACGCTCTGGTATCAACTGCACCATGCCGCCACCACATCTACATTGCCCTGTTCTTGATGGCTTGCATTCAACACTAAAGACACCAATATGCCGGTTCGGGATCCATGTAAAGAAGCACTTGTTTGAGAACGGTGGTGTGATATATCGTTGACGCCGGTCACCGTCGTAAACTCCTACATGACGCATAACCGCCTACTGACAAAGTTTGAGTACAATGCTTGCATGATTGTAGAAAATAGCGGAATTTGAGAGGCTGCTTGTGTAGCGGGAACAGTTGCTTAGGCGACAAGCAGATTTTGCTGACTAGTTGGCGATCACCGAAAAGGAAGTTGCCGCAAGCATACACCAACTATCGAACCCACAATCACCTGAGAGCATCAAACAGGGGAGTGTAGAAGCTGACGCAGAATGGATGCATCACATTCCTCGCATACAAGTACGTTCACGTGACTTGAGAGGCCAGTGCAAGTTGCGGGTCTTTGCCAACGAGGCCAAATTGCCTTGAATTTCTGTTTGGTATCTCGAACCAGAACTGGTGAAGAAGAAGAAGAGGGAGGTGAAGGAACTGGAGAGCAGGTATGTTCAGATGCCTTCGCTGAGTGCCAGGCGCTTTCAGAAGCCACGAATCGATTGAGAGATGACAACGTCGCATCTGGATTATAGGAGCATGTTGGGTTCCTGAACGACATCCAGCAGCTGCAGGAGAGCCTCAATCAGACGAATAGAGGTCTTGAGGAGTGGATTTCGTGCGCCAGAACAGTGGCTAAGGAGGCGCACCACAGCGGAGACCGGCCGAGTTTGGCCGAGGGAGCTGGAATGCTGGAGCAGTCGAGGCGCCTCGTCCACCGACTGGCAGCCATGGTGTTGAGCAGGCACCAAAATCGAGTGCAGTCGGCCCTAGCAGGGAGTGCAGAGGAGATGCGTCAGCCACTAGGTGGCTGCACTAATCCCATCGGAGCAATAGCCCGAGGTAGGTGCAATAAGGAGGTTTGAGGATGCGCAGATGGCATACGAGAGGATATGCCAGTCGACAGACATGGTAAGTAAGTAATCAAGCACGGGAAGAGGAGTTGTGAGGCCTGCAGACGGTTAGGAGTGGAGTGAGCCATGAAGTGGGGATCGGAAAAGAGGTGGAAGTCACCGCACGCCCACTGGGCCGCCCGACGCCCACCATTCACAGGCGCTATCCTGCTACTGCACCACGTGGGGGCTTTTGGCTGCTGAGTTTCCTCCCTGGCCCGGTTCGCCCCTCCTTAGACGACCTGGAGGCCACAAGTCTTCCGACATGACCCCCATATCGACGCCGTGCTTAGCACGGACGCCCGATCGACATGCGCGAACGCAGGGCGGGACTCCCAGAAACGACGGTTTCCGCCACCAGGCCTCCAAGTAGCTAGATTACAGGCGCACGCCACCACGCCCAGCCGCTGGTACGTGCCAACCCACCTCGCCACACACCCTCCGCATTGCCTACTTTCTCGCCTCTCCACTCTCGTCTACTACATCACCACGAGTAGTCTGTGTTGCCTCTTCTCACTACTCCACGCACCCTCTCCTTTCAGCTCAGATCCGACCAACACGCGGCCAATTGGCACCATTTCTGCCGTCTCCCAAGACGCGTTAAAAACTTCTTCCACTACGAAACCCCCAGCTTTCGCCGCATCTTTCCCACACACCACTTTGACGATACTGCCACCAAATTGGACATGGCAGTCTCAACACGTCAACAGCTTGAGAATCTAGAGAGGAGGTTGAATATCGCCGTCAAATTGTGAGTTACCCACACTTCTTGAATTCGTCGCCTCACTCACGTCTACAAAGTACCCTCCCTCACTCCCTCTCTTCCTCTCTCCACCTCCGTCTATCCACCCATCACTAGCACTCGCATACCTCCCTATTGTGAACGTTGTGGCTACTTACTGCTTGAACTTCAGCCAGTACGCATCGTATGCAAATACCTCGAGGTATGCGGGGAACAATAATAACCCCCCACCCTCCTCGCAACCAAGTACTCATTCATAGCGATAACAGCCCTAACTGCACTCCAATTTGCACCGTTACAGCCTCCAGCCAGACGAGAATCCGACAACGCCACCGCATGCAGCAGTTGACCGTCGAGAAGCGGAGAACATTGTCGTAAAATACGACCCGTCCATAGTGGTTCGTGTCCACGAGGTGTTTACTGCAATGGACAGAATCGCAGCCAAGTTGAGGCCTTCTAAGCTCCTTCGTTGTCATAACCAAGACCACGAGAAGGGCTAGAAGCAGTAGTAGCAGTAGTTGTGCTAGTAGAAAGAGATGAGTGGTAATTATGTGAATTACATGAGCATTTTAGTCTCATTTAGCAACATATCCACTACTGCATCGTCGGGGGTATAGGGCGGTTCACAGTGCTTCAGCACACAGAACCACTTCCGGCTGGGTGGGTGACATTGGTTTCGACGAGATGAAGAAACCACTCACATTTGGCTTCGACTACTCCTTTCTTCATTTTATATTCGGATATCCCAATCGCCTGCATTGCCAAAATTGTCTGGTTCGCTTGTAGCTTGGTTGTCGCTCCCCTCCATAATGCAAGCCTGTCGTGGTGGCTTAGACGTGCAACAGAGGCAAATAAGAAAAGGGATGAGTCATTGGTCCACTCGGGCACTCATGTGCGCACCACTCACAGCGGAGCCTCAACTCCCCCTCATTCACACGGATATTTATCTTAGATTATCCTCACACCCAGGTCTCGATTTCAACGCATGTATGGCTCACACATCCGGGGTAGAAATATACACCCGCTAATCCCACAGACGACACAACGACACCAACGTGGTGGAGCCCTGAGGTAAACGGTTGTGTCCACGTCCTTTTGGGGTCTTTTTATTCATCGCGAGGATCAGGGAAGCGTAATCGGGCCAGGGTCAATTCCGTGGCCCTGGCGTGGTTCAAACCACATGCTGGGGCTTACAGCACCATTTTCAAAGTGAATAAATACCTTTCATTGGGCCTTACATAAAACATTTCGCAAATTAACACACTTTAGCAAGTCCGAATATTAGTTTTATACAGTGCGATCGCCACTGCTCCTATACACTCGATATTTAAGAAAGGTATCTTTAAAATTGCAGGTCAAACCACTAATTCAGTTATATGAAGTTTATTCCTGATTTTAGGCATATTTGTAACATGCTTGGGGCCTAACGAAATCGTGTTTTATTTCTAAATAACTCATTTTGTCAAGAAAAAAAAATTGCAGACAAGGTGCCTATGTTCAATCCAGTGACTTTGTGTTCATGCCTATCAATAAAACCTGAATTTACTCGTGATATATAACACAGACGAAAATGTGCTTTAACTAACAGAAATTAATCATATGCATTAATACGGACAGGACATTTAGCATTAGCTGGATTCACATCTATAGTGATGTCGAATCTTAAAAGAA
Source organism: Mesocestoides corti (assembly GCA_900604375.1). Lineage (NCBI taxonomy): Eukaryota > Metazoa > Platyhelminthes > Cestoda > Cyclophyllidea > Mesocestoididae > Mesocestoides > Mesocestoides corti. The sequence goes on from UXSR01000772.1 coordinate 14,117, forward strand.
TGCCAAGCTGAAGGGACTAGTGTCCAGAACGTGGTGTTTGAACGTATCAAAATATTACGGGATTTGAAACGCACAGTTAGTCAAACTTTATTCTGTTAATTTCTCGTATTCAAACGATTATTAATGAGCACGTAACACCACAATAAACACTAAGGTTTAATATAATCATGAATCAGCATGAGTACTGGAACAAAATTCCTGGCTGTTCAGTTCTGCAATCACATAAATTAACTGTGACAAAAATAAGAATGAGTTTGCACACCACACGAACAATTGGGGATATTGAAGTTTGTGTAGCCGGGGTACTACAAATGTCTGATGTACTTTTTTTTAATAATCAGTTAGGAGCAAAATTTATAATGTGGCTGTGCCCATTAGAGGCAATTTGCCAATGTTACAAATCCACAGCAAGTCAATGCTTGGAGGTAGGACGCTTATTTTGCTAGAGGCTTTTTCTTTTCTTAATTATTACTGCAAAACATCGTTAATATCTCTTACCTGAGAACCTCGCTTTATCAAAGTAAAGGAACCATTCACCTTCGACATTAAAAACACAAGAATTTGTTGTGATTCAAATGAATACAGTCACGCTCTGCTTACCTGATCCACTTTCACGAATTTTACGAATGCAGACGTTTTAGAAGGTGCATTCTCTAAAATTTTATACGAAAATGCATCAATTTGTGTAATTACGCAGAGGCATTAAATCAAAATCAACAATATAATTCATGAAATGCTAAGCGAGGAAATCAGCAGTTGATTAGAATTGAATTAATTTGTCCCAAATCGTTAACGACAAACAGTTTTAAATAGTACTACAATGTCAGAACAAACGTTTGTAGTGGCTTATCGTCTAAGCACTACCTTACAACCCTATAGTTAACAGCCCAAGACAACCCGAGAATGGAGAGAAGGGAGGCGACAGTGGACACGACCGTTTATTAGCGTCACGCCAGCCCAGTGTGTCTTAGTGTGTGGATGAGTGAACGGATGACAGGCATCGGATACAGTAACCACTGAAAAAGGGGATGAGTCATTGTCACCGTCAGGTCAGTAACCATGGTTCACTCAGGCGCGATCGCTGTTAATCCGCTACACGTTCATAATATTATATTGGGTAGACTAATTGCAGTGATGTACCTTTGGCATCTGCAAAATGCAGGTGGAAATATTGCTTAATATATTGTAGATCTATTGCTTACGGTTAAGAAATGGTGAATCTGCAGATATTTAATGAATGTTGGAGAATTCAAAACTGATTACAAACCTCCCAACAAGGTAAAGCTTAAGACAGCATAAACGGAAATCAACAAATTTTTAATAAACTGTTGCTCATTTTTCCTTATGTCGACTAAAAAATGACAGAAAATACCCAGATTTATACTAAAGCACAATAATAATAATAATTAGCACATGCATTTTAAAGAATAAAATTTTGACAGCTGACAGCCGTTGAAATATAACAGTGCACCGGGTCGTCTGGGTGCCCTGGGCACAATTTGGCAATTTCACTGTGGCATCAGATAAAGTGCCACACACTCCACAGTACAATAGCAAACACAAAAGCTATTTTTAAAGGTCATCTGCATCATAGAAGTTGGCAAAATAAGTGATGTTTACCATTCTTCCTGCCTGGAATTTGCCTGTCTACATCGAGATTATTCTGCAAGCAGAACCACAACCAAATTTGTCCAAGATGTATCTAGTACTGTAAATATAATGCAACTTAGGTTACAAACAAAGTTTTGCTGTAATAAATTAAGTAATACACGCTGCTCATCTCACCAGCAGTGGCGTCAGGAAGCATGTGCGCTTGAGGAGTGATTGGCAAATACCAATAATAAATCCTCAGATGCAAATCTAAATTACAAATAACATGCAGTACAGTTTAGAATAGTATTGCTATACAACCCTTATCATCGATGGTAGTTAAAAGGTAGCGGACGTGTTTCCTCAACTAGCAGTAACCCAAAACCGCAATTCGAATGACCACTCAATCTCAGAAATTGACCTTGACAGTATTCAGAGAGGATTCTCTACATGAATGTTATAAATTTTGATTTGCAAATATTTAAGCTCAGTGTAGTATGATTAAGCATGCAAACTTTACTGTAAGATGTCTTTTTTTCCTTAAATAAATATAAAGATTTAATCCTTAGTTCCATTTGGAAGGCCAAGGTTTGAAAAGAACGGTTTTCAAGAATATATGTGTCTGTATTCACTTTTAGTGCCGCATAAAACAAATCCTATTTCATTTAAAATCCACTGAGGGATATTATTAGTTAAACATCCGAATAAAATTGTTTTATGCTCGTTGGACAAGCTCTGTTAAGTGCATTGCCTTTCACCTCCAATCGGCATGCTGATAGACATAAATATTTACTGATTTAAGTAGTATTTATGTTACATTGGTGCAAAGTGCCACAATTTTTTCATTATCCCCGTGCAGTTGCACGACAGGGCAAACACGCAACAGGGGGTAATTCAACTTAGTATTGCCACCAGTTAATATCAAAATAACATGCAACACCCAAGAAAGATGTCATTAGGAATTTCAAAGTAAATCAACTCTAGACTCACAACCCTAAAACCAAACTATTTGCAATCACAGTCACTTTGTTCAAAACTAAATGAACTTGCTCACAATGTGATCATGCATCGTTCCCGATCAAGCTACAATTTCCGTTGCAGAATACCCGATTTCTACATGAAACACTGAAATTACAACCACAAGGTAATGCTATCCATCAAGCTCAAATTCATCTACACAGTCACCACCACACGTAATAAAGCAATTTGTTTCTATCATTGTTCCTCGGTGGCAGCTTATCTTCAAAGTAAGTCAATTAAACCCACAAAGGCATGTAATTGGCTTAGCTCGACTTGATCTAATGTCTGCAGGGTTGTGTGACCCTATACTCGAAAATATTGCAGAATAGTCAAACACACGTGTGAAGAAGATTGGTGCAACGGAATTGGCTCTACTGACCAATCAAAAGCCATTACAGTAGGTCAGACGTCGTTCACTCGAGTCCACCGTAGAATACCCGAGCCGAAGTATGAATAACACTGGTGCAACAGAACAGGCTTTATTGACCAATCACAAGCCAGAACCACACGTCAGGAGCCTTCCATCCCAGTCCACTACGCTAGCCACGCCGCTCATTATATACTGCACCTCATTTGTGTCTTTCTCTGGTTGGCTGCTTATATTCCTTGCATGACATTAGAACACAGAGAGACCCAGGATTGACTAAATCCAGTTTCCAATATGTCTGCGCCCTCAGACGTCGACACACCACCACAGAGGCTGCGCAGCTGCATACATACTTGCCCCTATCCACCCTTGTCTTTCATTAGCAAGAAACCTACCTCGTAGGCCATCCAAATGCACATCGATGGAGGATTGGCTAAGCTCAGCATGGTCCAACATGTCTGCGCCCTATCACGCCATCACAGCATGTTATTGATAAAAAAGACATCAATGATGGACGAATTGCTTGACAAAACATATCGGTTTTTTAGCGAGTCCCGTTTGAAATTTAGCGCACAAATGTGCTCGAACTAAGCCAGGCATCTCTGTTTGCGTCCTCGTTTAAAATATCTAGATTGCAGTTATGGATTGATTGGGGTCTGCGGAATAGTCTTAATGAAGCCGATTGCCCCACACTTATTTCATGAACTCAGTTGATAAACAAAGGAGACTTCCAGTCCTCTTCTTTGATGATCATTCCCATACAACGACGGCAATAATTATTTCCGTGGATAACAGAACATTGTCAGCAAGAAAGTGACCCGAACTCAAGAACTCGACTACTGCAGAATCAACAGTACGCAGAAATCACAACGGTTGATGATCACACAATAATTCTTTAAATAGCCGATACAATCAATAGGCACCTAACTTTTCGAGATAATACACAGGCTAGTGGGTTAAAATTAGTACGAAAATGGCTACGCAGTAGTCCGCACATGCGTTACTGCTGCAGCAGATCAAACAAGCTCCAGTCGTTTGTCTTCGTCCATTTCGAAGTCTCCTTTGGACCGAGAACAGCTCGGCCGAGTGCAACTGACTGCTCTAATTGGTGCTTCAACTGTTCAGCCGCCTTTTTAACTGCTGCTTCGTCTACAGAGAAGAGAAGCTCTCTGTGAGCCTGGCGTTTCTCATCGTCGATGCCCGTCAAAAAGGCCTGCAGGCCACGCGAACCGGCAGAAACTGGGCAGTCCAACTAAAAGGAAGTCGAAACACTTTGTGAGCAAACAACGACACAAGGGCCTAACGTCTACTTCTCAAATGCATCGTAAGAGACA
>UXSR01000773.1:0-18418 GCA_900604375.1 Mesocestoides corti
TTTTTCCCTGATGTAATTAGCATAAAATGCAGTGCCATCGAATGCACCTTTTTTCGTCAGTTGCCATCATAAACTGCCATTCTGAGAGGTTATGCGACTCACGTCGGTTTGTCGTTTAGTCTTCTGAAGCCTTGCGTCCGATTCTTTCAAAAACCACAAAAGACCGAGAACACATCTCACACACACAGAGAACGGAATAAGCAATAGTTTGTTGATAGAGTCGCTGGCTAGCTTATCATTGGTTGAGGAAGTCGATTGTGCTTTGCCTCAAGGTCGCCGATCGACTCCTCTCGGCAGTCAACCTGGACGCCATCGACGATGTCCTCTTCACCGTCACTGCCGGACTGTCCAGTCTCCGCAGGCGACGTGCTCCCTCGGCCGACGGAGACACCCACACGGCCGCACCCAATGAAGCCGGTGGTTTCGGCGCCTTCATTGTCCAGTACCTCTTCGCGCTCGTCTGCCTTTGTAAGCCGTGAAATTGTGCTAAATTCCTGTCGCTCAGGTTCCAGGATAAGTGCGATTTTAATCAGTTTTCTTGGGTAACTCGTTGCTACGTTCGTGGACTCGGCAACAAATGAACTTCGATGAGGTCAAATTGTTACTAATGTGGTTAGCAACTAGGCGTGTCTGCGTGCTTACACTGCTCCTGTTAGTTGATCGCACATTCCGTGTGTGTGTGTGACCTACGCGCCATCGTTCTGACCATCTTCCACGTTGTTGGTCAGAACGATGGCGCTACGCTGAAATGTATATCTGAAAAAAGCTAAAATCGTTTTTGTTTTTGGGGTGTAAAGGACTCTAAATTATTGCTGATGTGTTTGAACCTTCTCGTATCGTGAATTGGTACTACGAGGTACTGAATTAAGCAATCAATGCAGTGTTTGTCATGCGGATATGCCAATTAGTAAACCAATGGCATTCAAATGGAATAAGTTAGCTTAACACTTAACAGTACTTACTAGCACCGATGACTTTAGTGCATCGTAAAATTTAGTGGCCAACTTGAGGTCTGGTTAAATTGCCTAGAAAGGAGAGCTCCTAGTGGAATGAGTATTTGTAAATGCAGTGCGTGACGCCACCACAACCACCTTCTCCTCTACCACCACCCCTTCCACCGCCGCCTCCTTCACCACCTCTACCGCCTTCTCCGCCACCTCCACCACCACCATCTCCCCCTCTACCACCACCTCCCCTATATCGAAAGTGCGGAAGAACAATCCTCTTTGTTCTTGATGATGAATTACACTAAACTAGCGCTTTGTAAATTCACATTCGATGACTGTATTGCATCGTAAAATTTAGTGATCAATTTGAGGTCTGGTTAAATTGCCTAGAAAGGAGAGCCTCTAGTCGAACGAATACTTGTGAATGCGGTGCGTGACACCACCACCACCACCGCCGCCTTCTCTACCACCAACTCTTCCATCGCCCCCTCCTCACCACCTTTACCGCCTTCTCCGCCACCTCCTCCTCCTCCTCCACCACCACCATTCCCTCCACCATCACCTCCCTTATATCGAAAGTGCGGAAGAACAATCTTCTTTATTCTTGATGCTGGATTACAGTAAACTAGCGCTTTGTAAATTCATATTCGTGTTTTTTTTGAGCCTGCATTTGCTAAAAGTAATCCTATTGAGCTTGTCGTAAGGTACTTTTTCTTCAAAAATCTACAAAGCCACACTCAAACCACGCACTGCCAAAACAGCCTTAGGTATTTATCAAAGAATCGAGTGACTACCTGCACTTTTGGCTGTCGCTGTTGTGGAGTTGTTTGCCAGCACAAGGCCAGCTGTTGGGGAGAGGGGCTGTATTGCATGGTTCGCTTATGCCTTGTCACATTCCTCCCTTGTGTGTTAGTTTGCTTAATGTCGCGTCGTTGGTGGCAGCGGTGGTGTGCATTTCTTGTTGGTTTTCATTCCCCTCGCAGCCGCACACTGCCTCCTGCTCTTGGCCCAGGTAACCACCCTGAATGTCGCCTTCAACTCGCAGAATCGATCGCTCCTCACCGTCATCATCTCAAACAACGTGAGTTCTCTGATCCTTGGGCTCTCATTTTGGCAAATTTCATTGTCACCTGCACCAAATCACTTTGTCACGACCTCATGGAGACAGGTGCTTGATGGGTGCGCCGAGCGTGAATGAACGCGTAGTGTAAACAGCACTTGTGTGCTTGTCGATTAGCCGACAAACTGATGGGGCGACGCACAGAGCCCTGTACGCGAAGTAAACAAATTTGAAATGGCGCCAAGGTGCCAATCAGCACAGGAAAACGAGGGGCGCAGATTCGGATAGTTACTGCTTCTCAACTATTGAAAGTGAATGTCATTACATGTGTTTATGTGTACTGTCGGGTTGATTGGCCATTCAGCTAAAATTGATGGTTTTTTTCGGAATCCGACATGACCTTGATCTGACCAATAGAAGACAATCGATCAAGGGGGTTTCAGAATCACCATTTCGGTGCACTGATAAGTGCTAGCATCAAACGCTTTCTGTTTACCAAATATCCGTCTTATGCACCATCTGCAACTACAAAACGCTTTAACCTTCGTACGCGGATGCTCCAATTTCCACAATTTCATTCAATCAATCATTTTGTGTGGGCGTGTTTTACCAGTTCATTTGGCCTCTCCCTTCTCTGCAGTTTGTAGAATTGAAGGGCAACGTCTTCAGGAAGATGGGCAAGTCGAATTTGTTCCAAATAGCCTGCGCTGACGTGCGCGAACGCTTCCACTACACAGTCTGGCTCTTCATCATCGTCTGCCGCAACATGTCCGCCAGCGGCTGGCAGTACGGTGAGCAGTCTTTCGTCTTAATCTCAATACATTAGAGCCACGTACGTAGCTAGCACAAAAACGCTCCAGTCGTCACTGTAAAAAGAGGTCCACACGAGATAATCTCACTTTTCGCATTGACTTCTAGTTCCACTTTTCTGCAAACAGATCCAGAGATTTAAATTAGCCGTGCAAATAGTCGTAGAGAGAGAGACGGATCTTTTGTGTGCCCGACTACGTCACGTTTATCGATTTTTTATGTGTGTTTTGTCAACTCAGAGGACTTCCTTGCCCTCCTCCCGGACATCCTGCTCATCTTTCTGGCCGAGGTAGCAGTGGATTGGATAAAACACGCCTTCATCTCCAAGTTCAACGTTATTGCCTCCGATGTAAGAAGTTGCCTTCTCGTTTCTCCCCCCTACCGTGACTTGGTCTAAAATTCGCCTAACTTGCCTGAACGCTTAGTTGTCTAGTGTAGAATACCCGAGCCCTAATAGGAATAAGACCGGTACAACAGAACAGGCTTTATTGACCAATCAGAAGCCAGAGCCACGCGTCTGGCGCCTTCCATCCGAGTCCACCACGCTGGCCACGCCGCTCAATATATACTGCTCCTCAGTCGTGTCCTTCTCTGGTTGGCTGCTTATCTTCCTCGCATGCAATTGGAACGCAGAGAGACATGGAATTGGCTGAGGCTAGGTGGTCCAATATGTCTGCGCCCTGATCCGTCGCCACGCTACCATTAACAACGACCTTGACGTGGTGTCGTGATTGGGCGAATCGATGGGGTTGAAATGTGCGGGTTCTTTTTCGTGCCGCGTACATGCACACAGTCAGAACATCGACATATCGGCAAATTTAACGCTCTGGAATCGACGAACAGCAAAAAACAATCTCTCACGGTGGAAGTTAATTGCGGTTGTCCTAAACAATAAGTAGGGCAAACAGTAAATGTATACACCAAATCAAGTCCTTACCGCTATTGGGCATTTCGAATCGTGCTGCAACAAAATCGACTTAGTAAAACAAAGGATTACAGCCGCAGAAATCGATTTCACTGCTGGATGGGTTGATCACACCGTATCTTCACCAAGAAACTGCATTGTCAATGAGAATGAGCTGCCCCACTTGTTGAGGTAATCGTTGACACTAGAGAACTTAGACTTTGGTCAGTAGTTGTCACCAGCACCGCCCTCTGTCTTGAAAGCTCTTGCTTGTTTTGTTGTTAAATTTCAGCCTAGATAACTTCGCCCCTGTTCTCCCCTTTAAGGTTTACGAGGAGTACACAGTGAGCATCGCGTATGACCTTCTTTTGTGTCACCAGGGCAAGGTGAGTTCCTGGCTGTGGCCTTGTCATGGTTACCTTCTTAGTACTAACCCACGTCTCGTGTCTTGCTGGCGTAGAACACCTCTGATTACTTTGAGCTGCTCGCCCGACGCATGGGTCTCACGCCGATCTCACTAAGCTGTCTCATCAACGTCATGATCATCCAGACCGTCAAGTCGTCGTGGATCTACGTCTTCTTGCTCCTCGCTCTCCCTCTGTGAGTCCGCGTTTCTAGACTGTGAATTGTTTCTGAATTCGGGGTGACACACTTGATCGCGGGGTCGTCTGCGACGTTAAAATACACCGTTGAATTCATCTGTTTCGTCTATAATGAAGTTCTAGGCTGTGGTGGTCTTGAACTGGCTTTCGCAGTCACTTTCCCTACGACCTTGAGTGACGCGAGCTGTGATTGGTAGAATCAGCGGGCATATTTGGCGGGGAGTAGGCTGTTTCGATACAGGAAGGCTTTTTGGTGTGGTGGATTGAGCTTTTTTGCGTTCGACGCCCGGCTGCCGGAAGGAAGCAATCGAATTAAAATTTCGTTTAACTACGATTCAGTACTAATAAACCCTTTCATAAGTTGTAACACAGAACTAGTCTAAGATAATTAGCAACGTAATTGTATTTGTGGCACCACAGAATCTGTCAGCATGAAAAATACCGATGTTATTTGGAGCTATTCGATTTCAACCAGCCAACCGTCGACAGTTTCAGGTGCTCTAGGACCTCGGGATTTACCGAATTTGCCTTCCTGAATGAGTTCTGAGCACTAGTCTACTTTAGCTGACATCGGTTGTGCTGGACGCTTTTGTTTGTCTCATAGCACCTCTACCGTCTTTTCCCCGTTCTAGGCTGTTCGCATTCAAGGTGTTGGCTCACATTGTATTGTTAAATCGAGCCTACACCCACGTGCAGGCCTACACCCAGATGATGACGGCGAAGCTTGCCAAAGAGACCGCGTCCACGACGGCCACTGCTCAATTCAGCAACAAGACGTCCAACTTCCCGAGCGGCAAAGGCCCTGCCGAGGATGACGCACCGAAGCGCAAGACCAGCATGTTCTACCCTCCCTACACTGGCTACGATCAGCCCACACGTGACGACTACCAACTGGCCATGCCTCAGCTGCCCTATCGACGAACGCACAGCGACTCCACTTGCATCTCGATGCCCCACGCTGTGAAGGAGGGCACTCCGAGGCTGCCGCAATCCTACGACCCTGGTGACACCGCGGAGTCGATCGATGAGTTTAGCTCGCTGAACAGTTTCCCTACCAACTCGGCCGAGACTCCAATCCACCAGCGGCCTCCGCCGCCGCCGCCACCACAGAAGGGCATCTTGAAGGTGGTTGGATGGCCGGTGGAGGAGGCCGAGGTCGGAGAGGAGACGGACTCGCGATTCAGGCAGTTCCTGCTTGATGCTGATGATATGCAGATTTGTCGCAGGCGGAATATCGGTATGCCCTTGCTCACATTGTGTGCTTGCCTTCTCTCTTTGGTATTGTTGAGTAGCTGGTTATCAACGGGAGGAATAAAGTCGCTTTCTTTACTTCGCGGAGGTATTTACCTGCCTGAAGCTGTTCCCTACCATTTTAGTGATACCGTCTTTACCATCGTCACCAACCGAAACGGCTGTGATTGAAACTCGTAACCAGGATAGATCGTCACCAACACCCCCAGCCACTGCATCAACTTTCTTTAAGTCGCAACCTAGCAACCCTCTATTCTATGCGCTGACTCTGCACCCCGTGCCGCTGACATCTTCACGAAAGTCCTCACCTAAGCGACATCTAGCCACCCAGCGCCGCCGATGTTTCAGTCTAGACGATTTGATGTCGGTTTCTCCGCACCAGGAACGCATTCAGCATCCGGCGGCTCCTGACAGTAGCTCAACGAATGTGGTTGGAAACGGTCGCAACCCTGCGCCGTTTAAGCGCTGTCGCCTGCACACAGAGACCGAGATTTCAAGCTCCATTATACTGGAGCAGCTCAACTCCGTGCTGAACGATGAGACGGCTCACCTGGAAGATGCTGTAGATGTTGACCTTTTGTCTAACGACGAAATCTCGGCACTGGAGTCCGAAGGTGTGGAGGAATTGGGCGCTGGAGACGGCGGACACGATAAGGTGTGGAACGCCACTTCATCCTCCAACACGTGTGGAGCGGTTGCTTCTGCAGACACGTCTATTATCGACCAGGTCAAACAGCCGCTCTCTAACGTCGATCGATACTCTATGCTGGGTGGACAGATTAGTTAATAGAAAATACATGAAACCTTATTTGCATTGTGTCTCAGTTTGTTTGAGTGCAGTCAGACTATAAAAGTTTTTTTTCAGTGTGATGTCATTTCTGGGGACTCAAACATCTGGATATATAGTTGAGTGTGCTATACCTGTGTTAGACATACAAAGGGTATTCGCGACTTAAATTTGTGTAATGCAGATGTCTTAAGGGTTCAGTTTGGGCTGGGAGTCATATGGATTTTTCGGTCAAGGGGACTCAGGTTGAAAAAGAAATAACCAAGCACAGATCTGCTAATTTCTATAGAAACGTGGTAAATTTACTAAACTAAGCTGCCGCTTCCATGACAGTAAGAAAAGTTGGTTGATTTTGCTCGTACTATCTGGCTTAGATCTTCTCCAGGAATTGAAACTGCAACACCTGGAGAAAGGAGGAACTCGCGGTCTTGGGTAAAATATCAAAATTAATTCATCAAGCACTGTTGAATTTCTTTTTAAACGCATCTAAACTCATGGTGGCGTAAACCGTCAATTTAGGCCAAGTGCATCAATGTCTTGACCACTAGCACTGAAAACATGTAGTGGATTAACAGCGATCGCGCCTGAGTGAACCCTGTTTACTGACCTGACGGTGACAATGACTCTTCCTCTTTTCATTGGTTACTGTATCAGAAGCCTGTCTTCCATTCACTCATACACACACTAAGACACACTTGGCTGGCGTGACGCTAATAAACGGTCGTGTCCTCTGTCGCCTCTCTTCTCTCCAATCTCGGGTTGTTACGGTCTGTTAACTAGAGGGTTGTAAGGTAGTGCTTAGACCACAAGCCACTACAAGCTTATCAAGATGCATAAAATATGACTTAGCAATCATTGGCAACATGTAGTGCAATTTGTCGGTAAAATCAATAGCTTTCAACCCAAAGAAAATTCGGTATAAGCTAAAATGAAGCTGAAGAGGGGTTTAGGATAGCTTGATTGAACTATGGAAAGGTTTTTATTTGCTCAAAGAACCACAAATAGAACATTGTGCGGTTTGCAGTCTTTGAGAAAATGCAAATTATTATAAACCCTTTTTGATAGGTATTGTCGACAGGGCCCCCATCCCGGGTTTCAATGCTTTTTGTTAATGAGGTTCGCGTTGGCGAAAAAATAATTAAAATTTGTTTGGCTGATTAATGAGGAAATGAGTAAAATTGATAATAATACCCATTGCGTCCCGTTAAGTTGTACTACGTATTCTTGTTGGTAAAGAGAATCTGCTCCTATTGCCTTTCTTTTCACTAACTTCGATATGTTACGGTATCATTGAATGTTTATGCAAAGAGTTCAAGTAGCTCAACCACAAACATTTGAAATTTCTTTTTATGGCGACCGCATGAAACAAACTCAAGTTAAATATACTACTGGACATTCTCTAACGTAACATGGATCAGTTTAAACAGTAACCTTAAAATATACGAAATCAAAAAAAGTGTTGCTTTTTTATACTCGAATTTATTTTCTGAAGTTATTTTTATCCAAAGGAGGTTTACTGCTGTTGTGAAGACGACAAATGATTGAATGAAATCCAAGTAGCCTTTAGAAGTCGCCTCTTTTTTAAAGTAACATTTAGCAGAAGATTTTTTCATGCCTAACTGTCCAGAGGCTTTGACGAGGGACTTTGCTCTTGTAGACTTGCAGGATGGACTCTTCTTTAATCTTAGGTCCATTCGCTTTTGCAGTCCAGCTGGCTTCCACTGTCCATGTCGTCGTCGCTTTGTTGCCAATGCCTCTTCAGATGCAGTAGTCCTAATTCCGGGCAATTTCTATGGATCCAGTGTATGGGACATTGGATGGCTGCCATGACAACTTTAGCTGGGATTTAAGGTCTTTGTCTCTTCTCAATGTGATCGCTTGACTTCTTTCCGAAAATCAGTCAAAGAGAATCATGTAATTCACGATAGATCTTTTGCTCACCGTTCAGTCAATATATCGTAAAAAATGAATGATTTCCTAACGTATATAACTAAACCTTTAGAAACTTGATGATGACACTGAAATCTCTTAGCACGTAAATGGAGTATGGTAGGGTGCTCTGTAGATTCTATTGGCTCACACTTTGTCAATTTGGTGCATGATGTCTGTGTAGCTATGTCGGGTCGGGCGCGTGCATATCGTCCAAGATTATTAAAACGGCTCGGTGATTTCGCCTTCAAGTCATTTGTTGTTACATCGATCTTCGGGGGCTGCAGTTTAACTGCTTACATCCTTTTTAAACTTGGGAAATATTACCTATTTGACAGTAAAACTTACAAAGCCCAGAGGAAGCAATACGCTGAAGCTCTCATAGAGAAAGAAAAACGCGAAAAAGAACTGGGACTGCGGGATTAAAACATTTTATGCCGCTTAGTCTTCGTAACATTGTCAATATTGTTTTTCAAAGGATCGAAAAAGTTAAACACCTCATGTCACTTAACAAGCGCCCCCATGAACCCGATTCCCCTTTGTCCCAGGATATTAAGGTAGCTAAAGTTTGTGAGTCAGCAGATGGTGGTACTCGTGGTTTTCGTAAATGTGCAATCATTATGATGTATTCTGGCACGGGTTACTTTGGTATGCAAAAGTAAGTTGATCTAACTCCTGTAGCCACTTGTTCTCTCTTGCTTCGCAATTCTACTTTTGCGCTTCTTTGCACAGAAATGATGGCTTCCCAACAATTGAAGGTGAACTGCTATCAGCACTTTACAAATCCGGATATATTACCGAAGAACATATGAAAAACCCGTCGATCGTAAGTTGCTTGATGATCTCACTTTCTGCTCCTATATACTCGTGTAACTTCTCACTGTTCTGTATTAACATTTTACTTTTTTTTCAGATACATTTTCAACGAGCCTCGAAGACTGATAAAAACGTTTCATCTGCCGGACAGGTTTGCGCAGCAAAAGTATGCCTTATTCCCATTTAATGCCCGTCTTTTAAGCTGCCGATTGACCTTATTGACATGGCGAAAATAAACGCGGCATTGCCCGAACAAATTCGGATTCTAGGTAAGCCTTAAATTGTTTTTTTAGTGAATGCTAGATATATTTCGTGTGACGAAGAAGTTTAGCCCTAAAATTGCCTGTAATCATCGTGTCTATCAATACCTTCTTCCTACCTTCGCCTTCGCCCCTCGAGACATCCTAACAATTAGGGACTGTTGGAGCTACCGTTTGTCTGCAAGCACCCTTACTCTGGCCAATAAAATGTTTCAGCGCTACAAAGGCACCCACAATTTCTTCAACTTTACCTCTCGCAGGTATAATTTTGGCGCAAAAGTACCTCAAATCGTTTTGAGTACAATGACCCAATAGTTTTCTTTCTTTTAAGAACACCAGAAGACCGAAGTTGCATCCGGTACGTGATGTCAATCGAATGTGGGAACCCCTTCCTCCTCGCTGGTGATAAGGAATTCGCCGTGATAACCGTACAGGGCCAGTCATTTATGCTGCATCAAATCCGGAAAATGATTGGCCTCGTTATTGCCATTGTCAAAGGCTACACGACGGAGGCCGTCTTTGAAGATGTCTTCAAACCTGAACGAGTAAGTAAGGTGGTCTGGTACTAGCTTACTCAACATACCACCACCGTCATGGTCTTCTCACTTTGTGGGGCTAGTCCCATTGTCGTGGCCTACTACTTTTCAGGTGTAGACTGCAGTCTAGAGTTGATTTTCATTGGTTGTAGCTCGATATCCCAAAAGCACCGGGACTGGGTCTGCTGCTTGATCGAGTCGACTACACCCGATACAACGCGCGATTCTGTGGGGATGGTAGTCACCAGCCAATTGACTGGGAGATGTATCGGGAGAAAATCGACGCCTTCAAGGACGCGTACATTTTCCGCCACATGGTGGAACGTGAAATTGAGGATAATTCGTATCCTTTTGGGCTTGTGCCTGGTTGTTTTCTCTTGTTTAGATCTCCGCTAGGTGCCCACATTGTTTTACTTGGTATCCAACAAACTAGTCTCCGAAAGTGATAATTCCTTGACTCTCAAGATTTCTAGGATGTTTGAATGGATGACGGATCTTGACAAACATACCTACGACAAGCGAGAAGATGGATCTCCAGACAGTAGCCCCAACCACACCCCCGTTGATAGTTCACAGCCTCCTGATGAAAAAGAGAACCGGGAAGTGGACTCAGAAGTAAACTCCGCCCCAGCTTGCGCTGCTACAACTACCACCACCGAAACCTAGCTGCACGTCAGGTCACGTATCGGCCTTCACTCAACTTTTTTTCTAGGGTTTTTCACCTTTATCTGCAATAAAACTTTTTCTATCTCTTTCGTGCGTTTGCATGAGCTGCCGACTCATTCTATGTGCTACCCAAAGCTGTGGTTCTGATAAGCCAGCTAGGTACTGTTGCCTCCATACTACTAGATTTACGTCTGCACGAGAGCATATCAATTTATCAAGATCTGTTTGCATTTTGAAAAGCAAAAAAATGGTCAAAAGAAAGTTTGTCACCGATGGATGATGAATGGTGAGTCAATGGCAGCGGTCTTTGTTGCATTCCAGGCTATTTCCAATCTCGTGGAACGAGTGCGTCCTTGGTGGTGAATATCAAGACTGAACAGTGGTTCCCGGCCCTTCCACCTTGTACACCGCAACGCAGTCTTTTGGTGGTATTTCAACAAGGCCATCTTGTCCTTTCGGTTGGTCTCGCGCGAACATTTTGCGCAGGCCTCGTTTTTCGTGCAGCACAGCTGCCAACCTGACTCCAAGGTTAAAACCACGGGCGGTAGGATGATTGTGAGCTGAGCGGCTGCGTGAGAGGAGGTGGTATAGTACAGAGAACGGTTTCTTCCTTACTTTGAGGTTGTTTCTATTTGCTTGAGCGGGTTGGCCGCAATTAGAGCAAAACCTGGCGCCGTCGGCGAATGTCATTCCGCATTGCAAACACATGAGCGGAATTGGATTTCCGCACTGCGGACAGAACTTGTCTCCCACCCCAACTTTGGCCTGGCAGCCCGGACAACTTGGCTCAACTTGTGGTCGGACAATCGAGGTGATCGTCCGCCTTCGGCCTGCGGTCTTCGATGTGGAGGCTTGCTGTTTGACGGGCGTCGCTCGGCAACCCGCCTGATGACGCTCGATCCGGTCTGGCGCAAACGTGCGTCCGCACACCTTGCAAGCGATCAGACCGCCCGTCGATGGACCTGGCCCCGGCACGTTCGACTTTCCACTGAGCGGTGTTTGCAAGAGCTTCAAGTCCACATCGGGCTTTCGCGCCTCGTAGGTGTGCCGTTTCGGTGGAGGAGGCTTGCAGTGGGCTTGGTGTGCTTTAACTCGATCTGCGGCAAATTTTCGGCCACATTTGGCGCAGGCTACGAGGTTTGTTTGTGCAGCTGCGGCGTTGTAGGCCTCAATGTTAGGGTCGTTGCCGGTGGTTTTGGTTGTGCGATTGTCTTCGAACCCACCAGCTGCACCCGAAGACGCGGGGTCTCCCGGAAATCCGGAGGGTTTAACTGGTTCTGGTTGGCGTTCTGATTTCGGCAGTTTGTTGTTCTCATCGTGCCATTTCTTGAGACATGATTTCTCGTGGATTCCAATTGACGCCGTGCCGAATTCGCGGTGACATATGTAGCAAACCACTGTCGGTGGCCGGGGCATGATTTCCTGTCTACCTGAAAGCGTTTGAACTGTTAATTTTGTAGGTGGTTAACATCAGGTTAATGTTTAATTAAAGCCAATGGCTCACCAGTTAGCCGGATAATAAGGATGACAAAATGCTCCTTTACAATCAATATATAAAACTAGGTCTTAAGTGAGAAGTGAAAGTTCGATTAGAGCGTATTTGATACTTCTCATTACAGAACTGTGTTAAACTCACTCAGCCAACTCCAGGCATGAGTAAGAAATGTATTCATGAAAATAATCATTGTTAGTGTAAATTGGTTGATTTTCAACTGAAGTACTTGGATGTCAGAAAACACAATCCACTTCTGTAAGCTGTAAAAAGGTTCATTTATTTGTATCGCACACGGAAATTATCAAAAGTATCTGTGAGTTGTATCTCGCAAGATTATGTATAGCGAGTTTAAACATTCTCAATAACTAAATCCGAGGGACGGATAGTGAACCCAGATGATTTGAGAAACCCTTGCGAATAAATTTGATTACTGGAAGTCCCGATGTTATCAGACCTGACTGCATCATCGCAGACAATGGTATTGAGTAGACAAGATATTTGGAAACATTGTGGTTCGTATCATCGTTGTGGAGCCTTAGCATTGTGACAGTAAATTAGGCCGGAAGGGAAGGTGATACCAACGGGCAAGTCGTTAAATGATTTGAAGTGAAAATGGTAAACGATGATGGATAGCATCATTGCTTCCTCTCCAGCTATCTGAAGGCGTAGACGCCGTCAGATACAAAACCAATATTTGGTTTGTGAAATCCGTGGTAAACACTGATGTATCTGTAGCAGATTTATCTTGGCACTGATTGCACACCAAAAGCCTACATCACAATATAGTTTGTTTAACCTGGAGAGCATCTTGATTAACCAGAACGAATGACCACTTAAATACAATATTAATTAAACTAAGCCGGAATTAGGGGAATGAACCGCTGTGTTCAAGTGTAACGATGACCATACTGCTTCCCTAAAAATAATTTTGCTCTGCTATAGTAAACGGCATTAGTTGAAAAAAGCTGAAGTGTACATCACATTAAAACTTCCTGTACAACCTGAAAAAAACTTTAAAAAACCGCAATTATTAATTTTTATATTTGTTAAGCACTATTTTCAGCCCTAAACTATAAATAGGATAACACCAAAATAAATAGACTTTTTGCAGTAATCACTTTTATTAAAAATAAAAATAGCAACCAATTACCCCGTTCAATTTCCCACGAGTAAGATAATGTTAGGCTTTTTTACGTTTCTCGTCAATTTAAACACGATTCCACAAAATACTGCCTCACTTGCTTGTAGTGTGAAGCCAGGAATTATTTTAATGTCACTAATTAAACATATAAAATTTATGTAAAAAATGGTTTATGACTAACAATTAGCAGGATTATAAAATATACCGACAAAGCTAGCATGTGTACAAAAAGATCCTATTTTTAAGCAACTGAACTATTGTTTACGGCTGATACAAAAGTAAAAATATTTCATGTTGGCAGCTTAATAAGGTAATTAAACACTAAACAATCCCCCTATTTTATATCGAATAAATTACAAAAATCAAGACTGGTTTTAATACAGGCTATAGAGCTAAGTATATGGTGAACTAAAACGGCAGTTTTGTATCTATAATTCACAAACTTATCTAAAATAAATTACAAACCACGTGGACGAATATCGAATCGCAATTTGGCGAACAGAAATCATTTTAACATTTATTGGTACTTTTCCGATTTTTAAAGTTTCTAGTTTCAATCTTGCCTCAAGTGAGTTCTCAGAATTTTTCATGACGCATACTTGTAGAATAATTTCTAACGATCACTTTTATCATATTTTCTCAACCCAGTGACAAGGGCAATTTTATTACATGGTAGTAGTAAATATTCATCCAAATGCATGACTGCTGAAATTCTCATTATTTGTCAAGCTTAAAATGCCCTTTATTTATTTATTAATCTGAAATTGGTCCGACTAGCCTATAAATTGCATTAGGTTTACAGCCAATGTTACGTCTTTGTGGATTTTGTGATGAATCTTTTTTTGAATTTAGCAAAATACGCAGTTTTCGTCCCTGGTTAAAAGGTACTTAAATGCAATTTTAATTCAAGCAGCACATTGTAAAATTCCATGTCTCCCAAGTGAATGTAATTTAACTTAAAATAGCTAACAAATAGCACTGACCCTTTTGAATTCAAATTGCACTGCATCGAAATTTCTTGTACTTAGATTTGTTCCACGATGGATCTGACCGCAAATAATACATTTGAGCCCTTATCAAAACCATTAGCCTTGACAGCTTATAAAATGGAAAATAAGAGGACGCCTGAAGGTACACAATTTTAGCTTATTCGTATTTTCATTTTAGTGACAATATTAATTTGACTCAGTTTTGGCTCATAAACAGCAGATTTCGCATATACCCGCGTTGCATCCTGATATTTTTTTCAAAAATTATTGGCATTAAGACATTCACCTCCCAGACAGAAATAAATACAAGGCCGTAGCTGATTCTACGGTTAGAAGTCCCACATGTAGGCGAACTCAGTCGTTTTGGAAACTCAGGCTCTTACGGATAAACGCCGTGTTGGTATAAATGCAGGTACGTATGTCAGCACCCCTTCACAAACAATCTGCCACAGTGCAATGTCGATTTTCATTCTAAATCAACATCTCAGCATTGTTACGGTGTCAACATAGGTTAGACCCTGTACCAGCATGAACAGGCATCACAAATGGGATTTCCTCCCAGCATAAATGCTAGTTAGGTGTGAGGGCGTTTCGACAGAATTCAGTGGAACACGACGATGAAGGTATGTTGACAGAGAACAAGGAGATACTTAAAACAATTACAAAAGTAACGACTACAGTTTCAGATTAGAATACACCTTGAAGGTAATACTTTTGCATGCAAAAGACAACAATTGCCCTAGTGGGTCCGAACAAAGAATCAATGGTGGACGTGTTATTCTGGAGACGTAACGCAGACCCTTCTTGTCTGTTACGGAACCGTCGACTGCATTGGGGTGACTTGACTACAACCACGACTTTGAAGTGGTACATATTAGGATTTAATTAAAAGGACACGATAAGTAGTGTCTTTTCCTACAAATGGGCAAGGCGTGATTGAAAAAGAAATTGTGTACATGGGCAGGAGGAATCACAGGTCTTTGCTTTTAGGCGCACCATTATCAGCAGCCGAAGTGGAGGAACCGTTGGCCTTCTCACTTTGCTCCGCCGCCTCCTTTTCCACCTGCCGTTCCTCTAGAAGGTCCTCCTTCTCAAACATCTCCACCACGTCCGACAGCTGACTCGTGTACAACTCGACCTTTTCTTTCTCAAAGAGTTCAAACACCTGAAAACCGAAACGGACAGTAATACTGTGCATGAGAAACCGCGGTACACCGAAAAAAATCACACTTCTGACGACAACTTACAGGAAGGAGGTGCTTGAATTCGATTTTGCCATCGTGATCCTCGTCCAGGGCGTCGAGAATCCGCTGCCACCGTTCGCTTGCCTCGCCCTCGGTTCCAGCAACCTTCTGCATGCTCTGGAGGGAGGCCAGAATCTCATTGATGCCCACCACGCGTTGCTGATCCGCCCGAATGCTGTCGATGATCCTCTTCTTCTCCTCCTCGTCCTTCTCAACTTCCTTGGCCTTGACCTCCTGTGCCTAGATGTGGAACAGCAGAATTGACTGTGAATACGCACTAAGTGTCGTTCCAAACACACACCCCAATCAACAGGCACAAAATTAACAATCTACTAAGAGGACGTAGCGAGGCATTGTCATCTTGAGTCATTGTGTTGAAGAAACAAGCAACGCCATAGGTACGTACGGTATTTACCAAGCTCGTTCATCTGTTTACTATTGCCAGCGTCATATGCATGTTGGAAGGTCAAAGGTTTGTTGCTGGATGCACTTTAGCCAGGTCATAAACCCACAAAATTGGCTAGGAGCCCAATCGCAGCGCCGTTCAACTATCAAGTGTTGGACTGGACAAGCTTCCAACAAGCTCGACATCGGGAACTCACTTGGATCTCCTCGAGAAGGTCCTTCTTCTGGCCGCGCAATTTCTCCATCAGGCCGTCAATCTCACCGAGCAAACGGTCAAC
Organism: Mesocestoides corti; assembly: GCA_900604375.1. Taxonomy (NCBI): domain Eukaryota; kingdom Metazoa; phylum Platyhelminthes; class Cestoda; order Cyclophyllidea; family Mesocestoididae; genus Mesocestoides; species Mesocestoides corti. The sequence continues at coordinate 16,121 of UXSR01000773.1, forward strand.
CTGAGCGCCGAGACGCTGAACCGCCTTCTCTGTTTTAGCGGCTTTCTTTGCGGCGACAACAGCTGCCTTCTTCTCCTCCTCCTCCTCCGCTGCCTCCATCGCCTTCGCCTCCTCCGCGTCTTCCAACACGGTCGGTTCCTTCGGCTCCTCCACGACCGGAACTGGGTGTTCTGCGGCGACGGCCTCCTTCGGCTTCTCTGGAGGCGTCTCCACAACTGGCGGCGGCTTTGCTGGTGTCTCGGCGGACGCGGTAACAGGTGCCTCCGGCACTCCCACGGTTGGAGCCTGAGTGACCACCTCCGCCTCCTTCTGCTGTTGTTGGCGGATTTTGATGGCCTCATCAAGATCAGCCTACAATTTGAGTTGAGTAGAGTATGGAGAGACGCACCCATTCCACAGTTTGTTTTCCATCTAAGTCAAGACATTCCGGATTGAACTCACCTTGAGGTCAAGGAGGTGTTCGTCTTGCATGGCCTTCTTCGACTCCGCGATGCTTTCGATAGCGTCCTTGATGCTATCCAGGTCCTTCGAAGAGACCACCGTTTCTTCTGGCTTCACAGCAGCGTCAGCTTTCGCGGTGGTTGGCGACTCAGTGACTGGCGTTGGTTCCACAGGTGTGGATGGTAGCACAGGTTTCACAATGGGCTCAATGCGTTCCTACGGCAAGAACAGAGTCAGAATGGGGTCATTTTCAACAACAAATAGAGCTGCACTTACAGGCACAGGCTTCGCGGTGATGGTTTCGGCGGTATCCTTCACTGAAACAGAGATGGACGCAAACTGTTAGCATACCAATGACCGGGAAAGCGCGTAATGTGGTGGTCACCCTGCTACCTCCGTCGCCGTATTGTCACAATTTCGCCAGACCTGGCAGCTTCAATTCGTGCTTCGTCGACACGGAACTACGTGAGCAAGATCCACACCTCTGAAATACGATGCCTACATTCTCCTTAGTAGTACCGTATTCAGATTAGTTAATAGCCCTCGTTCGTTGCTGGAAAGTGATCTGCTTTTGGGTCAAAGTTAACACTAAAATAGACCCATTAAGAGCCAACAACAACCACAGGGTCACTTAGTCGATGTCAGATCCGCGAACAGAGACAAAAGTCAGTTAATTGCGCTCAACACCAACTGCTACACACACACACACACAGCGGCCCTTGACTCCCGCTGGGTGGGTCAGGAAGCGGGTTTCACTCGGGTGACGTGAAGAACAGGGCGTGTGCATGTTTGTGTGTGTGTGTGTGTGTGCGTGGGTGTGTGAGCAGAGTTTTCGGCAGGTGACGTAAGCGCAGAGACCCAGTAGCGCCACACCGGGGCACCTTGAGACCCGGTGTGGCGTAAAATCGAACCGCCAAGAGGTCCGCAGATGGAAGCTGGGACACCAGCATTCGCTCCACAATGCGACAGGAGAGGCATCACTAGATCTTATTGTTTACACAGCGATTTTTCCATCACGTGTTGCACAGGTAGTTGCTACGTTCAGAGCGGGCGAAGAACGATGCTATTTGCAGCCCAAACACGGTGGTGCGAGTAAGCAGTAGGTGTACGATAAGGTAGCCAGCGACTCTATCATTAGACTATTGTTTATTCCTTTCTCTGTGTGTGAGGACACTAATTATTAGACCTAGAGATGTGTTGTCGGTCTTGTGTGGTTTTTGAAAGAATCGGACGCAAGGCTTCAGAAGACTAAACGACAAACCGACGTGAGTCGCATAACCTCTCAGGATGGCAGTTTATGATGGCAACTGACGAAAAAAGGTGCATTCGATGGCACTGCATTTTATGCTAATTACATCAGGGAAAAATGCTTCCAAAACACGGGGAATCGATTTGCAGTGTTCTTGGTGCCGACCTTGTGGCCTTGGAAACGTTTTAGAGGTGGTGACTTCGATCTTAGTGACCAGCCGTGCACCGGACATCATATAAACTTTGAAAAAAATCGGCATCGCAAGCTCTATTGGATGAAGACTCAACGCAAACGCAATAAGTGCTTTAAGCTCAAATAGGAGTCACCCAAACTGCGTTTACACCAAATGAGAGCAACTCAAAAGACGTGGAATTCGGGTCACCAAACGCGTTGAATGAGCACATGCCTTTCAATGCTACGCACCGGCAACAAGCAGTAGATGGATGGTTTGTGGAAAATCATGACGAAATGGTGATCAAATGCATTTTTTTTCGAGAATTCCAAACTTAAAAAAAGATCCCGGGAAATTCAGTACATCGACGAGAAAACAGGATATCCACGTGAAGACGGTTTTCCTGCGTACGAAGCTGGACATCATGGGTGTAGTT
>UXSR01000774.1:0-18382 GCA_900604375.1 Mesocestoides corti
TGTTGCCTGTGACTTTCAATTAATTTCGCTCGACATCAGTACGCGTTGCTTCAGCTATGACGTTTTAGCACGTCCACCAAAACGGTCGCTTTTGATGGCTGTTAAGGGCAATTTTCAAAAGAAAATAGATATTTCTGTGAAAATGCCTCATTATTTTAAACAGCCAGAAACCGTAATCTGTTTGCGCCGTTGTTAAAACGCTTCAAACAGTATTATATTCGTCTGAAACACAAAATTGCTCTAACCATCAACTGTTTGCAAATTTGCACGGTAATCTCAGATTAAAGCAAACAAGTTTCAACAAATCGATAATGTATGCTTTGGTCTTGTGTGCTTTAATTCAAAATTAACTAATCACAATGAACTTACAAAGTGCAAAATAATGCAAGATGTAGCTCCGTAATTCCTTACAATGGTTCGATTAAATCGAAATTTCAAAACGTGCCATCGTGTAATTTCTAACCAATCGTTTTCGACGACGGTTTTAGCGCTTTTCCAAACATTGTTGCATGCTCGCCTTCAAATCCTAACGTCAGCCATACATCAAAATGTGTTTGATTTCAGTGTCCAATAAGGTGCAAAATCTAATGATTTTCACAAACATCCACTTGCCTCAGTGACTGGCGCAGCCTAAGGTGTCGTGCGTCAAAATCACACTACTCTTCACCAAGTCAGTCGACAGTGCATTTTCAAAAAGCATGAATGGTACCTTGGTGGCCCTGTGGAAGCAGATATTCAACCAGAACTAGGGCATATTCATCGAAGACGTCACTTGCTTCAATGGACCAGACTGCTAACCCTTTCCAAGCAAAACGCAGTAGCAACTTAGACATTGCACGGTATTCCTGACGGGATGGAGAATGAGGTGCCTAGCAGGACTCCAGTAGTTGGTGACGACAATGGGCTCCTTCCTGGTTTCACTGACATGTAGCCACTGTCATGCATGTTTTGTTTTTGCCCTGGCAATCAAGCCAACCCTGGGCATTTGTTGTGGCACAAAAACGATCTGCTTTTGCATTAATGGACATCCGACTCGCAGACCTACCGACTGCAGCCACGGCTTTGGCCGAACAGGCATTCACATCACTGAGAGCGCTCCTGATACGGGCTATAAAAACAGGGCTGTTTCACAGATTTTACGCTGTCGAGCGCATTTGGCTATGGTCGCACTGTTGCCAATTTCGGCCAATTAAAAGTGGGATTTTGTTTGCTTTTCTTTTCGCATTTCAAAAACTGGTGGTAATTTAAACCAGTTTAGTGATTTCATAATTGCAAAAGTGCTTTCGATCCACTCCTGTTCTTCAACACATGACCGCTAATCCTAACGAGTACATTTTGAGTCAGTGGTTACATTTTCTGAAACCAGTTCGTAATGACCTTATGTGGCAATTGCACCGACTTCATGCATATATGCTGTGGTGTTTAGACTCTAGTTTAAACCAGCCACAGTGATTTGCAAAGTGAAATGCCATTGGTTAATTGATTTGTAATCCCATAATGGCAAAGGCATCCAGATGGTTAGCCTACGGATACAGGCAATTAAGTAATTCTTGTTTAGGGATCGCGTTGATTAACACTAGTCAATTCGATCACGTTTTGCTCTAGTCAATAAGGCTTTATATCGAAATAATGTGAAAAAGAGAACGATTTTTAAAAACATTAACGTGGTAGATTGCAGTCTTGCATCGTCGGCGAAATCCTTTCGATTGAAATGTCTGCGTGGAGCTATTTTGCAAGGAATGGCAAACATACTTCTACCTCCCATTTACTGCATCACCGTGGCAGATAACTTTGCATAAATAATAATCATGTTCTCACTTACTCACTTTTTTTTCAAACCTCTTTAAGGCGATTGTTGTTTATTGAATTGGATAGTCAATTTAGAAAATAGCTGATCGTCGATGTGGACAAAAAATATCACTGGGATTTTGATAATTTTCCACTTGAAAATCTTCATTTTGCCAACTGCTGATCATTGAGAATTTGACCTGATTTGAAAAAGAATCGTGTTAGGAAGGCCCCATTCTGATTGAACATAGCACGTCAGTGAACACTAATCATGAATATTTGGTTGGTTATTTTCATCAATCAATATTGACCTTTGTTCGACCAATAAAATTAAGGCATACCTTTTCCTTGGTCTAAGTAGAGTAGCTTATTCACGGGTTCTGGTAATAATTAAATGTCTGTTTTATTAAGGTAGTGGAAGGCGTATTTGTTTAAAATCCACCATAATGTAACAGAAGGCACAAATAATTAAATTTACGGCTTTCTTGTGTTCGTCAACTAAGTGTGTACAGCTACGGGGCCATACAGGTTCTGACTAATGCTTAGTCACCCGTTTACATTAATCATTCAGGTGATGCATTTTGTCAAGCAAGTAGTGAAGATTGAGGAAGTGATTAGTTTTGCCTCCACCCGCCTATTTTGACGCAAATATGAAACGTTAACTTCCGGCAAAACCCAGTTATAACATCTTTAAAAGCTCCTAGCTGCAACCCAATTAAATTTTCGACTCCTAGGTATACGAAATCTGCTCTCTCTCTGGCAAGAAAAACGATCTAAGTAGCCATTATAATATGATCAATTTTGACGTGATCAACAACTAACTCCTGTCAATTCAAATTAACCTAGATTTGATGCCGGTTTGGTCAATCACAAACTCTGTGATGTATTTCAACCAGCTAAGTTCGTTGTGTGCTCTTGTAACCAGCAACGTTCCTTGGGAAAGCAGATGTGCTAATGGGCTACAGGATGAGCATGTCAAAATAGGTGCAAGACTACACAAACGATGGAAATATGGCCTTTTTTCATCAGCATGCAATTTCTGGCTGTTACAAAACTAAAAATTTCAAAAATTGACCGTATGGCGTTCTGGAAATGGCTCTTTAAAATTAATCAAAAGAAATACTAACCAAGAAACCATTTGACACTCCCGTGGCCATAGATGGCTCATTTGCGACCATGGTCATGTGTCGCCAATTAAGGACAAAGTGAGAAGAATTAGCATGCCTAATTTACAGGCACTGCACCACTAAATTAAAATAGCGTCTTGGAACATGATTTCCAGACCCAAGTTTTATTATTTATGCTTCCGCTGGTAGTTCTTTGAGTGGCTCTTCTATCTTTGACTTTTACCGTTTAAAAAAGAAAATCGTGTGTCCTTTTCAAACACTTGGCACTTTTCGCAAATTTTTAGAGCTTAAAAGATATTGAAAGTTCACCAATTAGTAATTCTACAAGTTAGACGCACTATTGCCCAGTAAAATAGGAAAGGCACTCAAGTTTTAAAAAAGCCAAAAAATGTATTATGTCGCAATTTCATATGACAAAAATATGCTGTGTATTGGCATAGCAATGATATAACAAGAATACGCAACTACATTTTTTAAAACTGGAAACAGCTCCTAAACGGGTCCGGTGATTGGCTCAATAAGGACTTCATTAATCGCAGTTCCAGCGGGTTGTGAAAGAGCAAACAGCACGGCATCGGCTACTTGTTCGGGTTTAAGCATAGTATCCCATGCCTTTTGGCACTCAACGGGAGGGCGATGAAGGGGGGAAAATAGTTCCGCTGCCTAAGAATATATTCAAGATGTCATTAGCAAAACAGAAGAAAACACGTCAATTGCGTCTACAGGTTCTAACCACTTAAATAAATAAACCAGCTGTCAAGGCTGTCGTAAACCTGATTTTTGTGACATTTTTGTGTTAAAAAACCATATAAAGCATCAAAGCGTGGACACCGCGATCAAGGCATACAACTAAGTAACATAAAAAAGCGAAAGACAAGCCATGTAAACAAGAATTGCAGATTTCACAACGGCAATTACCTCCGTATCGGTAGTCCACTGCTGAGCCGGCGTCGCCACATCACCTGGCTGAATTGATGTAATGATAATGTCATTCGGTTTAGACTCCAAACGGAGTGAGCGCAAAAAGCCCTCAACAAAAAACTTTGTTCCACAATATACAGCAAGTCCTGGAAATGGCACGCGGCCAGCGTCTGAACTAATTACAACAATGTTTCCCTTTTGATTTCTGTTTCGCATTTCGGAAAATACCGATGCAACGACATCCACCAAGCCCTAAAAACAAAATCATTTTCTATCTAAATTAATTGTCATAATTTAAATGCTGAATTTATGCTCCCAATACCTGGCAATTTGTGGCTATCATTTTGTGCCACTCGTCGAATTGCTTGTTCTTTACAAGAGAAAACGTAAAAATACTAGAAGCATAAATAAGGACATCAACTCTTGAAAATTCTTTATAAATTTCGCTAATTCTTGCTTCAACCTTGAACATTATTAAAATTCAGCAAATACCTGCTCCCGATTGGTAACATCCATCGGCTTAACAGTGGCATTTCTACCGACTTCTTCCGCTAGGGAATCTAGTAAATGCTTTCTCCTAGCGCATAATACAACATTTGCACCCTCCTTTCCACATCTAATTGCAATAGCCCGTCCGATACCAGTGCTCGCACCAACAACAATGCACACCTTGCCTTCCAATGCCATAGCTTCGGATACAAATCCCCTCGTTTTGTCGGTGTCGCAACTGTAAGGTCAACAAAGATAATTAAAACTAAATTTAAAAATTTAAAACAAATTAGATATGTAAATCTTTTACGGTTTAGAAAAGCACTTTGTTTTTGAAACATAAACAGACGTTACATAATGGCTTAAAAGATTTATGATTAGAGATTGCAAAAAATTGGAAAAAAGAGGATCGACGCAGAACATCATTACAAATTGCTGCAATTATAATTTTTTGATTAGGAACGATAAGAAAACCAAATCCTTTAATTTTTTGGACATGCTATATCTAAGAAGCAATATTTGCTGTGCCCAAATTCAATTATATCTATCAAGTTTGCAGATAAATATTATTAACATGTGGGATTATTAGAAATTTTGTGTCCAATCGATTGCACCGCTAAAAATCTATTGAAAAAAGATTTAGGCATAAAGATGCAATGCTTCAAGACAAAGCATTTAATTTACATTAATGCGGCTGATACATTTGCTTTTAGCCTTATCGTGTCCATCAAGGCACGTTTTAATTTTTTCGGTAAAGTCGGGTGTTTTTATAAGACTTTAGCGATCAAAAGCCAAAAATCCCGAAGAAAACAATTTAAAATGAAAACAAACACAAAGAATATTTTATATCAGTAAGAAGCTTTGCTCACTTGTAATCGAATGTGAAATCTTTCAAGTAGTCAAAATAATCATTTATCACAACTGTACATTAAAACCTAACAGAAAACTGGTTTAGAGGCAATGCGTTGTCAATTAGCTGCATTGTCATCAACCTAATTGGACAATATTTATATCTAAATGGCGAACTTGATTGTGGACGTTGATGACTGAGAGCTGACAAATTTTAAAAGCAATTAATCACCCATGCAATCAACTATACTGTTAGAGATGCAAAGCATTTAAATGGTTGTTATCAGAAAGCGTTAAATGCATTTTAATTACAATAATTAGGATATCTGTAAGAAAATAATTGAATAGTTTTTCTGCTCATTTTACGTTAAGTTATAAAAATAATTACCTCCTCATAATCATGACAGTAACTATTGTGGAACACGAACAATTCGGCCCTCGCTTTTTCTCAAGGCACCAGATGTACTAATTAAAAATTACCCTACACTAATGCTATCCTTGCGATCAAAACCTTTCTATTTGTGTATGCGGAAATCTTGGATACACTTTTTCTATTCTCCTGAAACATGGTTTGTACATAGCATTATTGGGGTAGCTATGAAAAAGGAATAAACTGGTAGCAATCACCATTTATTTCCCAAACCGATGAACGCTATACATTAGTGCGAAAGCGCCACTTTTTTTTAACATTAGAGACTGATTTTATTACAATAATATTAAGTGCAGATACGATCCTTACGTTTATTTGCCATTAGTATTCACTAAATATGTACATGGACGTCAAATAAAGCAGGTTGTTTAGCCGGAAAGAAATTGACCTGCATAAAAATGTCTAAAAGTACCCTGCACTTATCTGACTACTTAAACATATTTAAGGTGCATAAAATTTACACTGCTAAGAATGGTTAAACATAGCATGCACATAAGACTAATGCAACACGCGCAAAAATGATCATGCGTTCACTGAAAGCAGACAAAATTTAAAAAGCCAGGAGAAATTTTCGACAAACATCACCAAATTTTATGTGCTACAACCAAAATTATTGATTCATAAAAAAAGTTGCAATTAATGCCTTGTTTTGTATAAAACGCATATTATTTTTAAAGGGTAGCTGTTTTTTACAGGCACATTAATTGCTAATGAAAATTAGCTTAATAATACGCATTTTATCTTAGTGCTATTTTAAGCGCCATGTAAGAGTCGACCAATAAAATGGGGATCTTTACGCAAGCCAGAATTTTGTCCAACTGGTAAACTCTATTTAGGTTGTTAAATGTGATATAGCTCTTTCTTTTTTAAGGCGTGTTCAGTGAGGCGCTTATCTCTTTCAGCTAAATCCAGTGGGCTCAATGAGTTTTTTGATAACCCGAAAAATTGGGGTGAAATCAGTGTAAAAGCTGGTCGACCTTGGAGGATTGAAGAATTGCGTCGGAAAAGCTCAGTGGATTTGCATAACTTGTGGTACATTCTTCTTAAAGAAAGGAATATGCTAATGACGATGGAAGAGGAGCACTGGAGATGTCTCGAGCAAATGCCTAACCCGGAACGCTTTGAAAAGGTAAACTGGCCATTAATTTTCGTGGTCCCGAATCGAGGTCAGCCGTTCTTCTTCTATTAGATCGCATGCATGCTGTTTTAGCATGTTTCACGTTTAAAAAAATGATAGCTTGTTTGATCAGCGTGTTTGAATTCGAGGCTCGGTTATTGGACGCAGACCAACCAGTCTTTACTTCATTCAGGATAGAACGTAGTGCGAATATGTTACGTATAGTTTCGTACAATTAATTTTCTTTTTAGGTTGAGGAGAGTATGGAGAATATTCTGCGTGTGATAGAAGAGCGTGACAAAGCAGTTTGCGAAGTCGAGCGGGGAGAGTGGATAGGTCCCCGGGAAGTTGACGGTGTGGACAAGTTGGGTCGCCCAGTGCGTCGACTTACTGAAGAGCACTTGGAGCCACAAGAGCCCTCGAACGCAGAAGAAGCTATGTGGTCAGAGTGGACATTGCGCTATCTTCGGGCAGAACGAGAGAAGAGGATTCGTTCACGCCGCGAGCGCGCTCGGGCTGAGCGATATAAAACCGAATTTGACCGACGGCGACGCATCTTTCAAATATCTGCTGACCACACATTTGAACGGGTGCCCATGTCTGCGGCCTCCACTGACACGCAGGTTTAAGCGGAATTCTCTCTCTTGTGTATATATGTACGTTCTTCCAACTTATTTTTGGTATTCACGTGCCTCTTCACTTCGTCACTAAAATTACACCCCTTCATACCTCTCCGAAGCACACACTAATGGGTAAAACGTCAGTGCTGCCACTGCCTCTCCCAAAGCATAAGCTTCGATGGAACAAAACTGATCATCGTCTAGTTTTTTTTCACAAGGAAATATTGGACAAACCGGTGTACACTTAACTCGCAGCTTTTAATGCAAGTCTAAAATACCTGAACTTAGATTGCTGTGCCCACAAGTGACCCCATGTCTGGTTCTAACCGTTGTATCACCACTTGAGCTAATTGTCTAGAACCATCTGGCTAACACGGGTAACATGATAAGAAATTTTCGACAATTTACTATGTATAGTGGTGTGGGCGGGTTCTTGTGCGGCTGAGGGACATGGGGAGTGGGACACTTGAGTATCACGGAGTAGGGAAGGGGGGGGCGGGGATGGTGGAAAGCTAGAGGCGCAGAGCATGCGTACGCGTTTGCAGCAGCAGATGGACGAGTTGCAGCAGCATTGGCAGAATTGGCAGTGCGTGTGTTGGTGGCCGCGAACACACGATGACGTGATTGGGGGTGTGTGTGTGCGCGCGCCTCCGAGCGTAGCTAACACCGAAACATTCAACTAAGCAGCACGGGGACACCATGGCAGACGGCAAGTTCAACCGGTCGAGTGTACATTCCTGGCGGCGGGGCGGGGCAGAGCGCGGGGGACAAGGGGCAGATTCAAAGGCTATGTATTTACATAACTGGTCTCCACAACAGCGAGCGCAAGACATCTAAATGGGTCGGTGGAATCTGGTTGGGCGCCCTTTAATTGCAAGAAGGACAGACGGAGGAAAGACGTGCATAGAAAACGCGATGGAGAGGCGTAAATCAGGTTATATTGGAGGGGCTGGGACGGCGGTGGTGGTGGCGGAGGAGGAGCATAAAAGAGATGGCAGTTGGTAGGAAATGCAAAATAAGTAGGGTGCAAAGATAGACAGAAAGAAAACCGAGATCATTCTCAGAGCCGCAGCGCATCCGAGACGCGCGTGGCAATGTTACGAAAGCCAATTGAGGTGCCCGATATTCGCTTGAAACGGACGCCGTTCATGGAGAGTCGAGGCAGCTTGCACACCTCCATCTCCCACTGCACGCAGGTGTCGGCAGCAGGGTCGCCGTGGCGGCACACCAACAGGAAGGTCTCGGGCTGCTCGTACTCGCAGTTCTGCTCTGTGAGGACCTTTTTAATCTCATTCAGCATTACAGTTGGGTCCTTCGTTGAGGTGGTCTTCATGGTCCAGGTGAATCTCAAGCTGCGCGGCTTCGCCTGCTCGACCATTCCGCAGGTGCTGGGGTTGGGTGACGAGGAGTCGTCAGGTGCGGGCGCCGTGTTCACGCCCTCCGAGGTGGAGGCCGCGAAACGGTTGTCAGAGGTGTTTGAGCTGCTCGCCGAATCTGACTGCGCAGAGGCGACGTCGCCGACTGTGTTGGTGCCGCCCCCTGAGGCGTTCGATGAAAGCGTGGAGGTGGTCATGATGCCGGGAGGTGAGGTCAAGTGCGACGCTTGGCTTAGACTCGGTCGGCTAAAGTCGAATGGAAAAAGGGGACGTCAATCAGAAGACGATGTTAACTACCAAACCCTGGAGCTTAGAGTATGCAATAAACTGGTGTCATCACATCAAGTCCGTGTGCAACAAAACCGATATTAATCGAAACGAGGCCTGTCTGAGCCGCTAAATAGCTTTTGTTGGAAAAAAAACAACACAGAAACCCAGTCGAAACCAACACAATGCACACGCTTACTTTCGTCCGATTTTCTGGGTAAGACTTTTCAAGAAGTTGACGGCGCCTCCGCTGGAATTAGCTCCCGCGGTCGACGAATTGACTTCCATCAGTCCGACATTGCGTGCCGCAATGCTGGCTCCCGTTGTGTCGTAGTCGGTGTCCGCGTCGAGAAGCGAGGACTGCTGCGAGGCCGTGTGGACAGTCCGACGTTCAGGAGTGAGACGCGAGAAGTGGACGCCACCGACAAACGACCCCGGCGGATGGTTGCCCGACACCGCCAGGTTGGTTCTCGCGGACGCATTCACGAGCGGGCCACCGGGTGCGCCCACATTGTTGCCCATCCTAAAGGAGGACGGACAGTGAGGTGGGAAGGGTTCGCGCACCGCAACCAAGGGTGGTGAGTGGGAGGGTGGGAGGGAGGGGCGGGGTTAGCCGGTGACACGTAGCAGTGAAAAGAGGAACACAAAAAGCTGCAAATTGCAACGAGAGGGCGTCCAGGTGAAATGTGAGGCAGGAAAGCAACACTTAAAAACCACAGGCAAATAGGGAGTAGCAGTGATTGCCACGTTCGCTCTCTTGCAATTTGATGAGTGCGGAATTTGGGGGTTGTGCAGTTTCCCTTAAGGGTCTACCTGAGAAAGACCTCACTATCGACCGATCTTGTGTCGAATCGAGATAACGGAGAGAAAGATGCACACCATGGGCACAGGGATCACGGCACGCTGCCATACCTACAACTACGCTCTTAAATTACCCAGCCTGGAAAACGGAAGATTTCGCTGGGGTTCGGCTTTGCCACCGGTGTTCGCGTGACTCTCGCCAGTAATATAGGTTACAAGTCGGGGCCTAAACCACCCGATTAGTGAGGTCACAGGTAATAAAGGTGAGACGAGAAGTGCCGGAGTGGAAATTGGTGTTAGGGTTACACGCGTGTGCGACACCGAGGTGCTCAAGTTTGTACCTAAGCGAAGTGTAGTTGGGTCCGCGTCGTTGAAATTGAGAAGGGGTGTAATCTTTCCCTCTAAAACACAACAACCAAAAGTGTGAGGCGTTAATTTTAACAACGATCAGAACCAATTAGGTGCCTGTTTAGATTGTGAAGTCCGAAGGTGGGTGGAGTTAGGCGGCGTGGGAAATTGAGGGTGCGTCCGAGAGGGTTAGCAGAAAGCGCACAATTAGGAAGGCGGTGGACAGAGGGGGGGTTAGGAGAATGCGCTATGGGCTGCAATGACACTCGTCTCAGGCCGAAACACGACACTGTGTCACAACTGCCTACGCGCACCACCGCCACCAACTACCGCCAGATCCCCTACCCCCACCCCTAATCAGGGCTGGGCAATTAGGCATGAACGCCCTTTCTTTGTCGCTCTTTTGAATCCAGACGATCAATGAAGGAGGGGATAGCCGCCGTGGAGAGGGTAAACGAGAGTGGTACCAGTTGCTATGGTGAGCGTGGATGCATGCTGTGACCAAGACGACGATTAGGTGCGACATGTGGGAGGGGGGTGGCGTGGTGATTAGACACCAAGAACAAGCAAAATCACAGTTAATGCTGACAGAAATGAGTAAGATGGAGGAGGAGGAGGCGATGTACCTAAGTGATGTGTACTCGAGTTTGCGTCGGTTGAAGTTCGGCGAAACGGGCCCTTTAGGGCTGAAACAAAAAGTTCATGTAAAAAAAGGCGGATCAATAAAATTTGCAAATCACCTCAGACCGATCGGAGCTTGGATCAGAGCACAAGTGCTGATGGGAAAATTGCAGAGCAACCATCAGACTGCTGCACCTCAACTGATAAAAACCGAACTCACATGGCACGGTACGCCGTGGAACTGGGAAGAACGTGCTGCTCGTTGACGGTGGGCAGATCGCGCAGGGTGAGGGGGTGGTGCTCGTTGTGGTGAGCGTTGCCGCCACTGGCGAGAGCGGACGCTGTCAGGAGGCTGTGGTGGCCCTTGGAGGGTCGGCTGGTCATGGGAACTGGTGCGGGGGTCACTTGACTGGAAGGCAAAAGGTTGGACATGCATTTCCACACACACACACACTCACGCACGCGGACACACACACACACGCACACACACCAAAACCAGCAGTCGATCACTCTCCACAGTACGGCAATTTGGGATCCGCGCAAAAACACGAAATGCTGGTTTAAATTTATCCCCAAGGGGCATTAACAGTTCGCGAGTTCAGGCGATTAGCGCGTGCAATTTATGAGGCAGCTACACCGAAAAAAAGAACCAGTTGCACAGCACAACCACGCGGCGTGTGTGTATTTTCAAGATCAATAGAAACTAGCACCTTCTTGCCACTAAGGAGGGAAAGGAAGACGGTTTTGCCGAGGACTGCAGCCTGGCTGGTGGAAAATGCTTGGAGGAGTGAACAGAGGGTATCTAGCGGTTGGTTTGAACATTTCACGCGGTCGAAAAAGCCCACACCTCGTAAAAAAAGACAATCTGCTTAGTCAGTTCTACCATGGACGACCGAGGTAAACTCTGCAGGTGGTAAACAGCATTCTTTGACTGCAAAAGTCGGACACTACGAGCATCTGCGGACCACCACACTCTGGAAATGACCTTCCACGTCCACCAATCAAAGTGGGCACGTTTGTCTGCTCTTGAATTGAGCAGTATTGTCGGAATTACAGGTTTCGAAGTACATCCAGGTTGTAGTTGAAAAGTCAACACGTAGAATTTCAGCGATCCCTTCAGTCGCAATCCGTGACTTGGTGTTATACACTCAAGTCACGGATACAATCGCTATCAATGTCAAAAGGTCGTCCAGATAAAAGTTTAGTATTTATGCTGGAATCACAAACTTAAAATTGACCACGCCAGAAAGCCGTGTTCGCACCTCTTACCCGCCACGAGCATTTTTGTAGTAAACGAGTTGATTTGATTAAGCACCACTAGACAAGCCTCTGAAATAGGCGTCTATCATGCCTGACGGTGCTACGTTCTACTGAAATGTGCCGACACCTCCCATTCCGTCGGAAAAAAAAGAATGTGAGCAGTTAGAGGAGACCACAGACACATCCGTCGTCGCACACAAAAGTAGAACATGTGTGTCCAAAATGGAGGTCAAGCGAGCCAGGAGGCAACACCACGTCTGAGGAAGAAGAACAAGAGCAAAAGCTAGCTAGGATCCTTCCAACCGGGACAGCTGTAGAGGCTCACCTGCGGATCTCGTGAACAGGAAGTCTTCCACCGGCCTGACTCGTGGTGCCGCCTTTGTCCAGCTTGGCAGGGCCACCGGGACTCGTGGGACTGGCGGCTGCGGCGGTAGAAGAGGTTGTCGTCACGGTAGGAACGATCCGCGATGTATTGGCACCGGAGGCGGCGCCGGTGGCGGCGGAGGACGACGCGCCCAAACCGGTGTAGGCAGCCCCCACCGATCTACGCGTGCCTGCACCCACCACACCCGCGGCAGCCCCACCGCTGTGGTACTGATGGTCGCCAGAAGAGCTGCCCACGTTTCGTCGACCTGTTCGGACACACGGGAGTAAAAAACGTTATGTCCGAAACACTGGGAATGAGGGGTACTAAAGACGCGACCCGATTGTTGCGGTAGATGTGGCACAAGTTTTAACGAGCGCAGTTGGCAGCTGTGATGTGACAAAACCCAACTCCAGCAATCAACGCGAAGATGGCCATTTCCAGTTGCATCATCGAAAAACAGGTTTTTGGCACTACAAAAAAGGTACGTGCGTTTAGAATGCTAATGCCCGTCAAAAAATGACTTCGCTGAACAGGTACAGATGATTTGGCAAATAATCCACCCACCAACAGACAAATACTTGGGATATTCTTACAATAAAGAGGCCATTCCACCAATAAAATTACTGGTAGTGTTGGGTAAAGAGATTGCTTGCACAGCCACAGATTCTAATTGGTCCGCAGTAGTTGGACGACGGCAGGCATAAGCATCAAAGAAAGAAGTTACCTACGCGTCGTGAGAAATTGAGAGTCATCAAGATGCCAGAAAGACACATTTTGCAAAGTTGAACCTCACAAAACGCTTCGATTGCCTAGCAGCCGGTTTGAATAGCCAGGTGAGAAAAATAAAAGCCTGTTTTCACAAAGAGGATGAAAAAACCGACACATTTCCTTCCTGGAATTGGGAAGGAGTGCATAGGTTCACGACTGCAGTTCCTCCTTTAGCACAGCGTAAGGAGACTACCTACCACTGGTAACATTTGACGTGGCGGCGGAGGCAACAGCTCTTGGAGCAGTGCCAGTCTTGCGATGCGCGGCCACCGCCAGATTACCGAGGCGTCCGGTCAGAGTGGTGACGTCCACACTGGCTCGTTGGGCAGGTGAATTGACGAAATCGCCGGTCGCACCACCACCACCACCTGTAGATAATCTCGAGGTTGCGGTAGAATGGTCTTGTTGGTGCTGACAACTTCGCATGGTGGGTGTCTTCTCGCAGGCAGCGACCGGCGAGTTCGTGGAGGACGTCGTGGAAGGACGGGAAGAGTCAACCGAGGTGATGCTGAGATCGTTGGTTGGGGTGGTGGGCGAGTTTGCCGCTGGCTCCTTGTCTAGAATTACAAGCGAAAGTCAAAGTGAGAGACCTCACTAGCCGATTCTACTCTGACCCAGAGCTTATGACTGTCCCACTGCAATTAAAGCACAACTTCGATAAATACAAAAGGGAATTCAATTACTGTGTGTGTCGGGAGGAGTGGCGCTGGAGGATCTTGCGGTGTCGCTTGACTTGGGCATCGCAGTGGTCTTCTCCTTCTCTCCGTTGTCCTGATGGCGGTGTTGGTGGGCAGCGGAGGGCTTGGCGGTTGCCGACTTCGCAGCAGCCGAAGAGGTGTTGGTGAGGGCGGGAGACTGGGAGTGATGGTGGTGGTAGTGGTGGCTGCCTCCCGAGCCTGCCGCGGACTGTCGGCCGGGCGTCGCGCTGAGGGTGTTTTGCCTGAATGCGGACAAAAGGAAACTGACTTAAGCAGGGCGAGGGGCAGGGGCATGACCGGACAAATTTGAGGGCCAGTTTTAGAAAGATAGAGCAAATCACAGGACTGCGAAATCGGGTACTGAGTTTGCAGGTCTGGCGCCAGAGAGAGATACGTCGAGACTGCGCACACCACGGAACCCACACTTTCATGTTTTAGAGCTCCCAACGAGGCTCGGAATCTTAATGTAAACGGGACAAATTGGGTTTCACACAGAAACGGGAGCGACACATACAAAGGCATCCTTCCGAGGGGGAAACGTCTTGAGGTCACACAGAAAGACTCCCAACCGTTCATTCGCTGGAACTAAGCGACAGGGGATAATTTAGCCCAATGGGAAGCGGCATCTTTCCTGCAAAGGACCAGGTTCAGCGAATCTGGTCGTGTCAACCTCGAACTTACAGCGAACTTAAAGCCCTCCATCACCTGATTGCTTACTTGTCAATCAGTTACACAGGTACTTGCTGGTGCGCACTTCCACATAGACGGAATTAACTGAAATGCGACAATGATCACGAGAAAGCAATAGAAAACAAACCCAAACCACAGAGTATGACGCATTCCAAACACCATTAAATCAATGAGATACACTTCACTTCACCCGATGACCTCTTGACAACTTCCTGGTACCGTCGTGATTCCGCAAAGATTGCGGAAGAGGGCCACGTTCACTCCCACATTGTTCCCGGATCATTGCACCCAGAATCCAATTGGTCTTTTCCGCGAACGACTGCAATCGACTTGGCTCACAAATCACCCCACAATGCAACACGTGAAACCACTTCTGACGCGCGTTTTCTACTAAACAACCAACACCAATACACACTCTACACACCCCTTTGTAAGCGAGGGCTGCACTACTGCCTTTCTGGAAGTGAATGAGCAAAATGTGCTGGAAACGCTCTTTTTCCGCATCACACGAAAAAAAGAAGGGATAGCCGATAACCACCCTGACAACAAACCAGGTGTCTGTGATATCGCGTGTCTTAATTAAACGTGGGTTGTTTTTTTTAAAATGATGCTGAGAATCGCCTGCTGTGAGGCACAAAGGACCCACACGAGAGACAGTTCGTGGCATCGGTAGGTAACAAACACACACACACAGAAGTCGCACACAAGTTTTGGCACACACTTTTAGGGCTTAATTTGCGGCCTCAGGTGTCGCCGAAAATGGGGCTAATCGAATGGCATTGTGTGACACATAATTAGGGCTTCAAACACGCGCGATTAACCCAGAAAAAGAATGAATGAATGAGAGCGACACCAAAAAGTTACCGATTTTAGTACCGATAAGCATGAACAGAAGCCGCCGCCGCCAACAACAAGGTTGGCGCAGATCTACGATGAGGGGTATCACGTGCAAAACTGCGACAAGACGAAGAAAACACCGCTAAGCACCAACGTCAATAGGCTGTTTTGCCTAAAATGAGGAGTAATTACTGACCAATCAGCATACGTCTGGGACGAGCATTTTGCTGCCCTAATTCGTCGCCATTGAGTCGGGCGGCAAGGTTCGATGGACCGCGGCAAGGACACATCGACCCACAAGTGGAAATGAGCGTTGGCGAACAACAGTGTGCGATGACCGATTACCTTTGTTGCCAAGTAGTTGGATGGAAGTGGATGGTGACAGCTTGCTTTCGATGGGATCTGGATGAAGGGAAGCGCACTTACCGAAGCGAGAGGTTGGATCCACGGCCAGAATCCGTCTCGAGGCTGGGGGACGGGTGGCCGAGGAGGAAGTAAGTGGCGGCCACGGTGTCGAAGCTGCCCGACTGCAGCGATTTGATTATTTCTGCCCGCGAGAACCCCATGTTGACCATTATCTCAATTCGCACGGGGTCGTTGAGGTCCTGCTCGGGTTCCACGTACGGCGTCAGCGGGCAGTCCTCGTAGCCCGTGTTTATCCACTTGTCTTTCATTACCGACTAGACGGGGGCCAGAAGCCTCACGTTAGGCGAGTCGGTTAAGGCAAAAAAAATACAAAAAAAGGAAAAACGCTTAGCCAACGACCTCATGACGCGAATACACAACGGAACACGATGGCAGAACCACATGTACCACAAAAGTGGACCTGACGAAAGCGGTGGACACCTGTAGCCGTTTTTGAGAGGTGACTGGAGGTTAATTTGACCGGCAACTACAAACACTACAACACCAGGGAGGTCAAACATGATACCAGATAGTAATTTCGCCGGTGGAAAAGACGTCAAAGGGAAAACGCTAAGCCAGCTATTAAAGCCATGTCAGCTACGCTAGGGCCATTTCCAGCCAATATAAGCATTCCAGAGCACGTTAACACGAGAAAACTTGATCGCTAACACGTGAAAAAGCAGTAGCATACCAGCACCCAGCCACACTTGTGGAAGATGTGCTATCAACTGCCTAGAATTTACATCGAGGTATTACCAGGGCTAATTATATATCGAATCAACTGTACGTGTGGTGCATTTAACACGGGCAAACGAAGTACTCTTTGGTGGCTGCGACCACACAAGCCTGATCACGTGAAGCATCATGAACGTTGGCCCAACTATCGCTTTCCACCACAAAAAAGTAGCGTTTGCATGCAGGTGGCGCAGCGGACGCCCACGGAATCCCAGTGCCATGACCACAACCCAGGCAGGCGATTGAGACCGAAAAAAAGGGGGCAGGTGGGATGACGCACCTCAAGGGTGTGTCGCTTGGCGGGGTTGAGATGGAGCATCTTGCGTAGGAGGGCTTCACAGTCCGTGGACATGTAGAAGGGCACCCGGTACTTGCCGGTGAGGACGCGTTCCCGCAGCTCCCGCAGGTTCTGACCGTCAAAAGGCAGGGCTCCCGAGACCAGGGTGTAGAGGATGACACCCAGAGACCACACATCCACCTCCGGTCCATCGTACTTTCGACCCTGGGGGAGGGGGAAGGGGAAGAAGGGCATTCGTGACCGAGGGATCAGAGCGTGAGGCCTCAATTTACGCGGTCTACGTGAGTTACATAACCTCTCGGATTATGGCAGAGTTCACGATGGCAACTGATCAACAGCACATTCGATGGCACTGAAATGTTAACTCATTCCCTCAAGGATAACATGCTTCTAAAGCACGTCAACGTTGTGCCCCAGAAAACGTGTACTTATTGGTACTAACATTTTAGAAGTGGCGATTTCGATCTTAGTGACCGGCCACGCCCCACACAGCAGCCACGAAAGTTTAACGATGCGGAATTACAAGCGCTACTGCATGAAAAGTAAATACTCCTTGCTTCAAAAAACCCCCCAAGCCCAAAAAAGCGTCATAGATAGATCCCAAGCAGCTGAAACAGAACATCCACCTGAGGAAGGTTCTCCTGTGTATCCGGGGGGACATGGAGGGTGTACTTGATTGAGAACTCCTGGAAGTGGGTCGTCAGACGTGACTGCGGAACAAAACACCCGCCAATTGAACAAAGTGAGCGAAATACCTGATCAGAAAGCGCCACTTATTGGACAAGGCAACAGGCGACATGACAACGCCTCGAAGTTTGCAAGTATAATTCGCGAGGTCATTCGTCAGTTGCCTGAGAGATGACGCAAGGTCATACCACAAAGGTGGACAATTCTTTCAAGATCAAGTTCGTTATAACACCGAAATTGATTAATTTCTCTAGCCGCATATTCAACGCCGCGGAGGAAACTGACAATCAACAGACGTCACTACCAGCCTACCACAAAAGCTAATAACCCAGCTAGCAAATTCGCACCTGTCATTTTCGCGGGCTCTTCTCAACATCACTTGAAAAAACAACCCACGTTTAATTAAGACAGACGGTATCACAGACACCTGGTCCGTCGTTAGCGTGGTTATCGGCGATCCCTGTTCAGCCCCCTTGATCAGTGAGCAGACCTCCTTGAGTACTGGAAGGTTGCGGCTGCAGACATCCACCTCTAGAGATCTACTACAAACACCAGTCGACATCGCCGTCATCTACAAACTATGTTTGGCTTGATGGGCTTCTGTCGGTGTCGCGACTTTTTGTCCCGTCACCACGCATAGACGCCACTTCTGGTCTGTTTCAGAAGCAAGTGCCGCGTACTCTTGTTTGAGCCTGTCATTTTCGCGGATGCGGAAAAAGAGCGTTTCCAGCACATTTTGCTCATTCACTACCAGAAAGGCAGCAGCGCAGCCCTCGCTTACAAAGGGGTGTGTAGAGTGTATGTTGGTGTTGGTTGTTTAGTAGAAAACGCGCGTCAGAAGTGGTTTCACGTGTTGCATTGTGGGGTGATTTGTGAGCCAAGT